>JASGXE010015879.1:0-11799 GCA_030068105.1 Sinentomon sp. SZTP_YWyxl | reverse complement strand
TCTATGGCATTGAACTTGGTCCTCAACCAACTACTTGGATTAAATCCCTTATTCTTAAACAAAAAGCAATTCTCAGGTTAATGTCATTTAAACCTAGGAATACCCCCTCTGGTCCAATATTCTTGAATTTAAAAATTCCAACTATTTATCATATGATTGCCTGACTGTTGTGTATAAGCTCTGGCATGATCTTATACACATTGAAGGCTGTGAGCTTCTCGGCCACATCAAGATACTCGTATTTATCAGGAGCTAAACATAAGATTGCCCAAGATTTCAACTTTACGTGGCAGTTATATGCTAATATATCGTGGAATTAAAGCCTGGAATATACTGCCTCTCTCTATTAAGAGATCTCGTACACTATTTTCATTTATTCAAGGCATACGGGACTACCTCAGTCCCATGTCTGGACAGCAAGTTAGTGACATTATATTTAAATAGAAAATATGTGGGTAGGCTCCTTTCATGGACAAATTGCTGCTCTTTTGGCCCAGGAGATGAATTCATTGTAAAAGGTAGATACTTTCTTTAATTAATATTTTGAGGATTTGGTATCAGCCTGACTTGTGTGTGCTGTGGTGACATTGTCAGTGTCAGTAATGGAATTGTCAGTGTCAGCATCAATGTCATGGTGACATTGATGATAACATCATCAGTGGCATCATCGTACGGTGTCAGTGTCATCAACGGCGCACTTGGGACGGGCTGGCCCCGAATTTCAAAATTGGAAAAATTGATGAGGCATCGGCTTTTTGAAAAACTGGCATACCTTCCATTATTGATGCGTTGACGCATTATAATAAGGGTATGTAGGTAGGTCTCCCCTCCAGGTTATTAGGCGGTTAGGCTACAAGCAGTCCTCTGCTTTTGCCTCATTCAGTAGGTTTAAGATACCATTGAAACTTTGGTAGGCAGGTGTCATATACCGGAGACCTCTATGCCCACTTATCATCCTCATTTAGGCCTCCTCTTTCTTGCCCATATGTACGTACTTTGTTTTATTTGGGCCTACTTTGCTATTGTTTGCTTACATTGTTCGTTCTTTTCTTTTCCAAACTTGCGGTTGTGTTGCTCCATGCACGCACCCTCACTCTTTCATCTAGGGTATTAACCATGCCATTTGGCTTAACTTCATCATGCCTTATAAAACCAATGTTCATGGTGTGTGAATTTCATTTGCGAGTGTTCTGTTTTTGGTGATGCCACAAATTCTGGTCGGATGGAGGAGTTCTTCGGTGTGTTCCATCCGAGTGTTGGGTGATGCTGCAACAACACAATCGTAAGTTTTGTACCCTTTAAGTTAGGTACTTACATCGAAAAAAATGTGATGTGAAAATGCTGAAAATTACATTGTACCTAAATGGATAAATAAATAAAAAAATAAAACAAAATAAAAGGGGCAATTCCACAAATAAAATGATTCAAGCCCCGTAGAAAAAAAAAAGTGGTCTGGTGGAGTTTTGCTCAAGTCGTTCTGTGCTGGGCTGAGGGTGTGTGATGTAGGATCTCCAAAGGAGGAGATTTTTATTATTTGAGTGGAGAAAGCATGAAGCTATAGAGAAAACTGAACTAAGCATAGCTTAGCTGATCTTGTTTTGAAAGCGGAGCTCTGCTGAACTTTGGAGAGGGATCATTTGATCAGTAGGCATAGATTTTGAAGATTTGTATTGATGATCAGCACCCTAATCAGGAGTACAGGAGGAGATGAGCAAAACTGCACTGTGAAGAAAAAGGGAAAACTCTGCCTGTGAGCTAGTCGGAGCAAATAACAACCAATGCCATCGCAGAGATGCAAACAAATTTGTGGTGCATGTCAACACCAATGCAGTCTTGCAGTCAACAGCCATTTTGGCCAAAAATTGCATCACATTCCAATAGTGCAGAGGATAAAACGCCAGTTTTTAGATGAATGATGTTCACTTGAATGATGAATGATGTTCAGTTTTTAGATGAATGATGTTTAGATAACCAAAATGTTCACAATTGACTCAATCAAAATAAATAGGCCCCATAAAGGTGGCATGTCATTTTTGTGCCGAAGAGGCAAATTTGAATTTATAAAGTGCCGGCCGTTAAAACAAATTCCTATGAACGGGACAACAAAAATACAGTCAAATGATAATAAAAATGCGGTCATACCTTGTCAGATGTCAGTTGCTCCATGGTAACATAACACGTGATAGGACCAGTGACAAGACCTCAAGATGAATTATAGTTGCAAGACAAACAAAAGTACCTATCACAGTGTGCAGGCAATTTGGTATGAATATAAAAAGTCCCTTGAATTAAGTTTACGAGGAGAAAGAATGGGGGAAGCCAATTAGAAAACTAAAGGAACTACACAATGGGCCTAAGTAATTAACAAGGAATCTAGCCCAGTTCGTAGGTATTGCCTGGAGCCTGGATAAATTGGTTCTCAGACATGTCATGAACCTCTCGAGGCAGATGCAGCCTATTCTACACAAAGATGTATCGTGTAAAAAATACATGTCTGTCCACATTTTTAAAAGTTGAGGGGGGACAAAAGACAAAAAACCACCTGCTCTGGTGGGGAGCATGTTAAAACTGAAGTCCCACGGTCCATCACACCAACCCCCAGATTTGGTAATACATTGCCTAAAAGCAGAGAGACCATGCACAACTCGACGTCGCTCAAGTGTTTCCCAACCAAGATCATTTAAGAGGGAAGTAACACTCACATCAAAGGAGAAATTACCCGAGACAAATCTTCGACTCTCCTCTGCACAGCCTCAAGTGCATCATTGTAACACCTCTGAAATGGAGCCCAGGAAGTAGTGGAATATTCCGATATGGACCTGACAGTTGAGAAGTACAGGATGGATTTTACACGCTTTGATGAATATCCATAATTTCTCATGAGAAACTTCAATTGGTTCGAAGCCCTCTTCACCAAATTATGGATATGAGGTGCCCAACTCAGCTGACAGTTAAGCAACAGTCCCAAATATTTAATAACCTGAGGCCTGTTAAGAGCAGTGGGCCCAACTTTATATTCATGAACGACGGGTGATGCGGAAGTGGAAAATGACATGACAGGTCTTTGAGGCGTTTATATCCATGCAGTTTTAAGTGCACCAGACAGCAATGAAATTAACATCCTGCTGTAAGAGTGCGGGGTCGTCATCAATGGACAACCTCCGGTACACAATGGTGTCATCCGCAAAGAGTCTGACTCTGGATGTGACTGAGCATGTCAAATCATTGATGTAAATGAGAAATAGCAGAGATCCACACACAGAGCCTTGAGGAATACCACTGGTAACAGAAAAAGAGCTCGACAAATTATCATTGACAAGCACCTGAAAATGCCTGTCAGTGATAAAGTTGGAAATCCACAAAAAAAGTTTTTCTGGGATGCAAACATGCAAGTTTCTTGCAAACAATGGGAATAGATACCCTGTCAAAAGCTTTAACAAGGTCTATAAAAATTGCATCGACTTGCATGGACATTCCCAGAGCAACGGAAATTTCATGAATGAAACCCGTGAGCAGGGTTTCGCTGGGATGTTTTGACCGAAACCCATGCTGGCCATTGAAAAAGTAATTTCGACCCTCGAGAAGACGATACAGGTAACCAGCAACTATTTTCTCCATCACCTTTGCCGAAGAACTTATTGAACTATTGGTCTAAAACTGTGAACTGAAAGAGTTTCGCCACCTTTTGGAAGAGGCTTAACAATGCTATGTTTCCAATGAGAAGGGATATTATTGGATGAAAGTGACACAGAAAATAAAACCAGCAAATATTTCATGAAGATGGCATAGTGGTTCTTCAGCTGTACCAGAGGGATGGAATCAGTAATGTCAAAAGTAGAACCCTTGCATGATTTTAAAGCACCAAGCAATGACTTTTCAGCAATTACACCAGCATCCCTCAAAAACTTTTCAGGAGCTTGATGGCATGCTGAGATCGCAAGAGGGTTGGCAGCAACATTCATGTGCTCACAAACCTTTTCAGCAAAACTAGCGGAGATGTTTAAGCCCTCACAATCAGGGGCCAGCACAGCAGATGCAGTCTTCGCATGGTTAAACCCCCAAAACTGCTTAGTTGTAATCACTGTAACGGTGGGCATGTTGAATGTGCTAATTTCTTTCTCCTTTTTTCTTTCTATTCCTCTAGGTGGGTGGGGGGGTTATTAAAGAGATCAGATTAGATTTCTTTTCATATCAGTAATGGGAGGCCTATAGATTTCTGTTGTCGTGCTGACAATGAGACCAGACAGGAGGATGAAGAACCAATCTGGTTTGATGGTCGTCTGGTGATGACAAAGATTCACAGCAAGTGGCTGGCTGTAAAGAAGGAGGTTGAAATCTTTAGATAAAGATTGCAGGACAAGAGGTGACTGAGAAATGTTTCGTGACCAAAGTTTCCAAGTAGATCAAGTTGGTTGGAAGTGGTTGGTGGTTTTGGGTCTGGAGGACTGATAACCTCAAAAGAAGCACTGGAAAAGATTGAGAAAGGAGACGAATAGTGGAGAAGTCTCCAGGAAAAGAACTTGGAAAAGTTAAAAGTGATCAGGAGTCAGGATGGTGGGTTTCTGAGCAAACCATGGAGAACAGTTATTCAGGAAGATGGATTGTGAAGTGTTTTGTTGTGCATTGTCAATTTGATTAGATTGTTTTGAATTGATTCATGTTGCTGAGTGAATAATTACCTACCTAATAGTTTGTTCTTTTTTATTTCTCGTTTAATAAAATTTAGGTTCCTTCAAGGTGATTGAAGTTAGTTATCATAACTTGATTGGGGCTGGTGTTAAAAGCCTATAGATTCAGATTAGGGATAGGATTTGAGCTGAATCTTTTGGATAAGTGAACTACTGACAAGAATAAAGAAGTGACTGAGTGAGAGGGAAGGAAGACTACTGATAGAATAGTGGAGGTAAGTGTCCTCCTTCACGTTACATCACATCATTCACAGCCAAGCCCCTTACGAATTTTCTTGCAGCAGAAGTGAGATCACGCTGGTAGTTCCTCAAAGTAGAGGCATAATGAGGGAGGAGGCTTGAATCAACCAGACAGTTTTGAAATGTTTTTTGAAGATGAAGATATTTTAATCTGAGGTTTGGTGTAGGATAAACCATACAGGAAACGGAAAGCCATTTTCTCTAAATACCCTGTTTCGTGGAATAAACTCCTCGAGAACAAAACCACACAATGATTTAAACTCATCCCATAGCTCATCAATGCTATTGCCAGCAACCCCAAAGTCGAGAAGAGCAAAGTTGAGAAATCTATCAACAGCAGCTTTATCATACCTATTAAAGTTGAAGCCTGCTTTAGGTTGCTTGAGGGCCAGAAATTCTTCTCCCATCATCAACACAGCTTCCGCAGCAAATTCTCAAACTGCCTACAACTCATTCGACATTGACCCTTATTTTTATCTGCCATTTTGTTTTTCCCCAATACCGCGCCATGTGTTTTTGGCCATTTTTGGCATGGCATCTCGGAAAAGTTTTTTGAAAACGTGCTGAGGGCTATCGGAAATTTTTTAACGGTTGAAAAGATTGGTATTTAGACTTCAGAATCCAACAAACTCCAGTTTGATTAGTGATCAGATCTGGGCACCATGGCTTGGCAAAAAGTGGAAGTGACTAAAACGCTGAACCTGCTTGTCTTGCTTGTCCTGCTGGTAATGGCCAGGTCTAGGTTAGGTTCGTTTAGGTTAGGATAACCTAATCTAACAATAGGTAACCTAACCTGTTTATTAACCTTTATCTCGTCTATGATGCCATATGGCATCACGAAAACAAAGCCGAATCTCGTCTCGCCATTATGTTAAAAAAGGTCTTTTTTTTTTTGGAATGACACCCCACTTTGACATCTTGTCGAAAACGCCACCAAATTGTATTGCTGAGTGTCAACTGTAACCCTGTCAAATTGACATGCGAACAGCAGGCTTATCTGGGGTGAATTTTGGGGTTTTTTGCTCGCCTGCTGCTCCGAAATGGTTGGTCCTGTCTATGATGCCATTTGGCATCATAAAGGATCGATATTTGGGCGGGAAAAAAGTGTCCTAGGCCAAATTTAGCCTGGGGGGGTATGTCACTCCAAGCCCAGCCGGTTTCTCAAAAAATGGCACTTTAGCAATCCCTACCCGAGATACAGGGACCATGCCAAAATGGCGGGAAAAGTTCAAAGTCAAAAACAGAGGGCATGCCGACGTAGGAAACAATAATAATATCAATCCATAAATGTGCGTTTATCTCGAAAACTTTTTTTCAATCCTTTGACGGCGCCGACAGACCGCATCTGATGACATTTTTCATCGGATTTCTGGGAATTTGTTGGCGGAAGTGTGAAGATGGATCGTCGGCAATTCGCGCCTTGATTGACAGGTCGGCTTCTCTTTGACACGCCGACAAAGGAGACCGCCTCTCATCATTTTTTACGATTTCGGTTGTACAACTCCGATTCTTGGAATGAAGACTTTGTACAGGTCTTTGCAATAAACGTGTCATCGGAAGTAAACATGCCTTCAAAGGAGTTGTTCCAAACACTTCAAAAATTGAATATGAGGCTGCAGAAGCAGACAGTTTTGAAAAGTTGTGATGCCATATGGCATCATAGACGAGATAAGGTTACAAAATCCGGAGACGACTTAAACGTTAACCATTACCACCAAGACAAGCAGGTTGCCAGCAGGACAAGCAAGTCAAACAGGTTCAGCGTTTTAGTCTCACCCGCAAAAAGTGTCTGCTTAATCGCAAGCATTTGTCAATAACTTTGGCCCGGTTGGCCAACAACCTTGAAATTTGAATGAAATTTCCCCTTTTCATGCCCTTTTCCTAGATCAAATTAGGTACCCCATGTCATTGATTGGACATGGACATTCAAAGTTGTTGAGTTCCAGCACTGAGACTGAATTAACCCAAGTGGGGTAATTTGGTTCGCCACGTTTTGTGACATGTTTGGCTTCATAAGTCAAATGCAATATGGAACAGCAAACTGGTAAATGAGCATAGGTAAGTATCGCACAAAGATGGGGCTGCAACATGATGCAGCAAAGTTGACAATCTGGATACAGCGTTATCAGTTTTTTGTTTGAATAAAACATTGGGCCAAATTACCCCACCCCCTACCTACAACCATATCTCGTTGGGCTGTGATTCCAATCTCGACCCAGTTTAGTTGGGACACCTACCCGGAATTAACCAGGTTGGGATTCCAAACCCAACTCAGTCGGGTTTGGAGCTGAGTAGCCAACACTAACTCTGTTACCTAGTCTATCTGTTTTTAGTCACAATCGAAAAAATCAATTCTTGCAGCTAATGTTTTTATTTTTTTGCTTCGCATTTCAACATTTTTTACAAATGTAAACTCTGGCATTTTTTCCCAATTTCCCAACTTTTCTAGTCGAAGTTGATTTTCCCAACTTTGTCAAATTCCAAGAATTTTGGGGGGACACGGCGCCCCCACCATACCCCCATGCCTTCGGCCCTGCCAGCAGAATAAAAACTTGATTTGTAACATTGATGGTGGAATAGGGTGGCTGAACGCGATTAGGAGGCCACAATGCGAACTTCAGCGGCCACCACTCCAGGCCATCCTAATAGGTATGTCCCATGTTTTTCATAATTTCTTCCTATATTTTTTCCTACCATGGTGGCAGCCCTGCATCTATACCTAACTTAGATACCTACCTGTTGTAGACGAGCATTCAGGTCTCTTCTATCGCCTCTGATTTGTGACATTGCATCTGGTATATGAGCCGTCTTTGTCCAGTCGCCTGAGCCTGTTTTCTTCATCCTTTCGTTAGAAGCATTGATAGTGAAGGGTTAGGTATGGCCTCCTACTCTCCTCCCCTACTGAGTCTAATGTATTTAATAGGTATGCCTATTCCCCAACACATTTTCAATGAGAAGGTAGGTGCGAGAAAAAAAAAGCATTTTTTTATTTGCCTGTGGTCTAATGTTTTACATATCCTCAGTTCCATTCTAATGCAGGTATTTATCCGAATTCTTTATCCATAAACTATTTATCCTTATTCAGCTTTGAATGACTCCCTGACCTTCAGGGTTGCCCTAGGCCTACATAACCTTCGCCATGGTCATGTTTCTACTTGAACTTCGCCTAGTTAGGCGAACTTGCCTTGCAAATAGATCCCTGAATGCTTGCCTTGTCATAGCTCACACTTTCTTACTCCATAGTGTTTATTAGGTTTACAAGCTTCAGCAGAAGCTAAACCCTAACAGATTTTTCATTTGCATTGACTTCGAAAATTTTGCAACATGACGCGACAGGTTTTGAACAAATTTGGTTAGGTACACTTCTTTACAATTAGTTTATGCCTATGACGTGAAATTTGGCCTTATCAAACCTGCCATCTAAAAACATCCTTCTGTTTTTCATCTCTGGTCCTATGGAACCGAAGTTGAAAAGCAGAAGTGGACCAATATAAAGCTGAAGGTACCTACTAGGTCAATTAAATCATAGCTGAACTTTATGAATTTTCTTTCATTGATAGGTAGCCTCTAAGAATTGACAGGTGACAGGGGGTGTGGCTAAAAGACGGGTCCCTACGGGACAAAACGGGTCACTTACACGACGCATATTTTGTGAAAACTGACTAAAAGAGCGGACGAAACGGGTCACGACGGAACGAGAACGGTCACGACGGTACAAGACGGGTCATGACGGAACGAGACAGGTCACGACGGAGCAAGATGGGACGAGACGGCCGATGGATCATGAAGGAACGAGACGGGTCAAGACGAGACACGATGGGTCACGACGGAAGGAGACGGGACGAGATGGGTCACGACGGAACGAGACGGGTCACGACGGAACGAGACGGGACAAGACGGGTCACGACGGAACGAGACGGGTCACGACAGGACGGCATACAAACAAGAATGCCAGAAAACAGCGATTTCGAGATTTTTTGAGAACGTGCGATTTTTTTTGTTCGAGAAATTTTTCACTAAAGCTAACTGAATCAGACCTCACCTTACCGAACCTAACCAGTCCAACGCATTCTCAACGTCAGTTCTTGTTTTGTTGTGTGCATCTTAAAATCAAAAACTTTACTTGCTCGAGTGCTCGCTGTTTTAAATTCGGAGAAAATGTTAAAAAAGGTCCTTCTAAAATGCGGAAATCGCGGAATTTGCAGACTGCGGCTGCAGTGCGAATCTAAACCCTCAAACCACCGAACAAGCCAAAAAAAAACCAAAACGAGCCCCAACCAAAAAACGTTCAGTGCTATTCCATACGTCGGGTCGAGGTCTCTTTCTGACGTAAATATGGTTATCCTAGACCCGCAACTTCACTGTCAAAAATTAGGGTCAAGGGCCAAAAATGCCAAAAATAGGCTTTTTTCATCCAAAACAAGCCAAAAAAAACCAAAACGAGCCCCAACCAAAAAACGTTCAGTGCTATTCCATACGTCGGGTCGAGGTCTATTCCTGACGTAAATATGGTTATCCTAGACCCGCAACTTCACTGTCAAAAATTAGGGTCAAGGGTCAAAATGCCAAAAATAGGCTTTTTTCATCCAAAACAAGCCAAAAAACACCCAAAACGAGCCCCAACCAAAAAACGTTCAGTGCTATTCCATACGTCGGGTCGAGGTCTATTCCTGACGTAATATGGTTATCCTAGACCCGCAACTTCACTGTCAAAAATTAGGGTCAAGGGTCAAAAATGCCAAAAATAGGCTTTTTTCATCCAAAACAAGCCAAAAAACACCCAAAACGAGCCCCAACCAAAAAACGTTCTGTGCTATTCCATACGTCGGGTCGAGGTCTATTCCTGACGTAATATGGTTATCCTAGACCCGCAACTTCACTGTCAAAAATTAGGGTCAAGGGTCAAAAATGCCAAAAATAGGCTTTTTTCATCCAAAACAAGCCAAAAAACACCCAAAACGAGCCCCAACCAAAAAACGTTCAGTGCTATTCCATACGTCGGGTCGAGGTCTATTCCTGACGTAAATATGGTTATCCTAGACCCGCAACTTCACTGTCAAAAATTAGGGTCAAGGATCAAAAGTGCCAAAAATAGGCTTTTTTCATCCAAAACAAGCCAAAAAACACCCAAAACGAGCCCCAACCAAAAAACGTTCAGTGCTATTCCATACGTCGGGTCGAGGTTTATTCCCGACGAAAATACGGTTATCCCAGCCCAGAACCGCACCTTCACTGTCAAAAATTTGGGTGAAGGGTCAAAAATGCCAAAAATAGGTTTTTTTTATCCAAAAAAAAAAAAAAAAACACCCAAGACGAGGACACATTCCGCAACCTTCAAATTTGGGGTCAAACATAATTTTAGTTTAGGTATGTTTAAAACATTATCAACTCAGGCTGCTGGGTGTTCATCTTTCAGGCGGATTCTCTCACAAGAGGATAGCGACTATTAGTCGCTATCCTCTTGTAGAGAATCCGCCTGACTATATACTCCTTCGTTATAGCGAGTCAATTTTCCTGCCAATTTGCTGCAAATAAATTGTGTTTTGCTTGTACTTACGTCAGAGTACATCATTCTAACCTATTCTAACCTAAACTAACCTCAAGCAAAATATTGATATTTACAGCCATGGCACGCACTCGCGACTCCGGACAAAAAGCACGGGGAGTATATAGTCGCTATCTGCTTGTGATTCTCTCAGCGTTGCGGCTTCGCTGTCCATTGGAAGGCGTGCCATCAAAATAAACCCTGGTTCGATTGTTGGGGAAACACTCCCAGTGTGAACAGAAGACAAAGTACCACAAAAGGGATGCGCAGCGTGAAGGGCGGGTTGGACTGCCTTCTATAATAGGGGTCTGAT
Organism: Sinentomon sp. SZTP_YWyxl; assembly: GCA_030068105.1. Classification (NCBI taxonomy): domain Eukaryota; kingdom Metazoa; phylum Arthropoda; class Protura; order Sinentomata; family Sinentomidae; genus Sinentomon; species Sinentomon sp. SZTP_YWyxl. Next base: position 1,013 of record JASGXE010015879.1, on the reverse strand, counting down.
GTATCAAGGCATCACTACAAACTCTGCTGTAGTGATGCCTTGGATGTATTCACCTTGTCTCTGCTATTCTGTGGTCCACCCACCCACAAGCAAGAAACCTCACGATTTCATTAGATCTGCAAGTGAATGCAGAGGAGAGAGAGTGAGGGGAGAGAGAGTACTGCAAGGCTGCGAGATGAGGGGGATGTCGGAAAGAGAGTCGGCCAGGAAGAGAATACAAATGTGATCCTCGTGTTGGGTGGCAGGACTCCTGTCTCTTGTTTGAGCACAGTGTCGTTCAGTAATCAGTTCTCAAAGAAGTTGTCATTTTTTGCCTGCTGTGTGCTTCATGTTTCAGTCGTTGTCATTCGTTTTGCCGTTTCTCTGATGTTTCCAAAATGGAACCTCCGGTATTTGATTCAAGGGTAAGTTACATTCAGCTTCGTATTTTTGTTGTGGTACACGTGTCAACGCCGATCCCAGAGCACTCATCGGCTCTGGGGTCTGATACGCATGTTGCAGAAAAACGCTGCTAAATACGAAAATCCTGTGCTTTAAAATCTGAAGAATGTGCGAATTTGAGGTTAAAATCAAGTTGTCCCAGACGTTTATGGACGTTGATGGATTTGTGTTGTTTTTGATCAAAATGTGGAGCTGAGTTTCTTATTTCAGTTCATAAACGCTGTTTTGTTGTCATGTTTCATTCATCCCCATCATTGAACTTTGATTGTTCCCGATTTCTTCAAGGGATATCGGTCATGGTTTTGCTTTAGCGTTGGCTGAATTTCTTGCAAAATCCACATGGCTGCAATGCAAGCGCAGTTGTTCAATCAGATTATTTGCGCTCACAGGATACCAATCAATATTTCTTATCAATAAAAATTCAAGGTGGATTTTTTAAAGTATCCCAGCTTGCCAGCTCTCCAAACATCATGAAGGTAGTTTTCCCCGTCTGCACATAATTGATGTCGGATACTTTTAAAAAATCCACCCTGCACCTGACTGATATTTTATTTCCTACCCTGATGCTTCCT
>JASGXE010015864.1:0-14476 GCA_030068105.1 Sinentomon sp. SZTP_YWyxl | reverse complement strand
ACACGGAATATTAGGAATTTGTAAAGGATCCTACCAAAGCCAAGACCTAGTTTAGCGCTTGCCCTGCTAACCGTTCATAAATAATGCAACGTTATGCCCCCGTGAATGTGGGGAATTATCAAGAACAAGATCGCTGATCACTGCTGTTTGGAGCCATGTTTGCGGGAGCAAAACGTCGCCATTTTAATTTTTACCAATGGTCAGCGAGCTATTTGTCACAATTTTGTGAAGTGCGTGGGTGTTTTATTATAATTGCTGGATCTGGGTCACCTGACTCACATTGCATTGTTACGCAACAATGGGTTGACATGTAAGATGCAAAGAAAAGGAAGTGAATGGGTATGCCGGCAAGAGGAATTGTTTGTCGAAATCAAAACAGTGGTACCGAGATTGCTTGTTCATGAACATTCTAACCTTCACTTTTCCCTGAGCAGGTTGGGTTTGCTTATTTACACTCTCCAGAAGACTGATCAGGTCTGATTCACCAAGCTGACCCATCAATTGACCACTTCTTGTCATGTTCATTAGAATGGTCTCGACCATTTTGGCCTTCTCTGGCTTGGCAAGCATCAACGTATTCACTTCAGAAGGATGGAAAAAGACGAGAAAGAAGAAATGGTAAAATAAAAAGGAAGCCAACAGTGCATGTCCTGCTGGATAGGAGACTAGTACATGGTGGGCCAAAAATGTAATCGAAGTTGGGTTCAACTTGTTGTTGACACTTGTTGCCCATCTTCAGCTTGTTCACCTCTGTTATGTGGGTATGCCGGTTGATGTTCCTCGCCTGTTGGCACATATGTATCTGCTACCAGACATTTTGGGCACCAGTGTGACTGCAATTTTACAGGTGTATGTTAACCTCCCTTCTGGCAGCTCTGACATTGGCATGAACAGTGCAGCAATTTTGCTGGGATGAAGTCCCAAATGGAAATGGGCTCACTTAATCGCTTGACATGTCCACACACAGAAGCTCACGGGTGATAGGTGTCTCTCTGGCAGATATTCCAAGTTAATATAGGAAAAATAATAATCTCATTGCAAACATATGTAGGTGGCCAGGGAAATGAATTCAAAGAAGGGACATACCTACTATGTTCAAGCCATTTTGGTGCTTTAAAATACAGGTAACCGATCACTGCCATTTTCCTCTCTGGATCAAGGTCTGAAAAGTACATTTTTTATACAGGCAGTTGACCAGTACCATCACCAGTTGTTTTTGTTCTTGTCCCATTCACAACGTCTGGAATTAGTCATGCTTTCAACCACCCGACAGCATAGGTAATCACAATTGACTATTTAGGCTGCCAACATGGAATGTGCCATCGTCATTTTGTAGTGAAGCCCAGAAAAGACATGGATTCACTGGGGGGATTTTTTATCAGCCACACCTGAGCCTACCTGGGTAACAGGGTAACTGCAAGAATTCCAGTGTATTCATGTTAGCTTCCTTGGAGTGTGTAGCAGTTTTTCACAGCTTTCAGCTCATCTTCGGCAGAGTGGTCATGGCAATGAGGTGCTTTTTTAACAATACTTGTTGCCATCATCAAATAGGCACATAAGTGAAAGACGGGGAGGAGAACCAGACAATGTCAAATGGAGCATAAACTATTTATTTATCTGATCAATTTGGGCTGATCAACTTCTTTCAGTTTGTCTTCTTTTTCTGACACATGGTGCCAATAGACAACCCTGATGATAGTGCAGAAGATGAACAGCTGAATGATCTTGGGATGGCCGTTCAAGTGTGTACACATAGCAATTCCTCATTAGTTCAATAAAAAACAGAACGAAAACTCACACCGCGCTCTTGCTTGTTGATCAAGAACCTTATTCAAAATTCCATTTCTGATTTCATTTTCTCTCTGCTTTGACTCCTCTTCTTTCTGCTTCTTTGCATTATTATTGTTCTGAAATGAAAAAAAAAGAAAGTTGACTTCTTTTCAGCTCTGTCAAATAGGCCCAAAATGCAATTAATGTGGTCATACACTCGCCAAATAAACTAGCAGAAGGCTTTGAAATGAACTATGGGCTGACCATCGTTGATTAAGTAGGCAAGCCAATTGGCCTGGAGAGCTCATTTCTGTAAAACGTCGTGGCAGTCGTCAACCCATTGGCCTGAAAACATACCTCACCTGAAACCTCAGCGACAGTTGAGGTACAAACAGGGATGACAGGGTGACCAAATTCGATGCATCATATATAATTCTATTGCATTTGGGAAACTCAGATACGTGCCCACCCCATGGCATAAATAGGTATGCAATTTCATTTCTGACGTCACCTGTCAGAAGTCAGAATCTGGAGCAAGGGTCCAACGACCAAATGAAGCCATTAGAAAGGGGTCAAACTCAGGGCCACCCGCCAGTACAAGGGAGATATGGTTCAATCTTCCGAGGCATTTCAACCGAAACATTTCGGTGCTGAAACGCCATCAGAACATACAAAGTTAAGTGGTTGTTGAAGTGTTTTTTTTTTTTTTTTGAAATTCCTAGCATAAGCATGGCCACTTAACTCCAATAATGTTGGTCATGAACTCAGTGGAAAGAGATTCCACACCACAGAAGGAGTGAATCATAAAAATCTTTCAGTGCGTTCTGTGTGATGTGACTTGTGAAAACTTCTCACGTCAAATTTGTTATAAACAAGCAATGTAAATAGATGCAAATAAAATTGATTCAGAAGTGTATTGAAATCAAATTCAAATGTTTTAATCCAAATTGATTAAATGGCTGTGATGACCTTTCTAAAGAGTCACACTTTCCCGAAGAGTCAAAATTCTTCATGAGCCAGAACGTCTGGCTGAGAAACACAATTATTCCTTGACGTCCACTCCCTTGGACAATCCAGCCCAAAAGTCAGAAAAGATTAACCTGAGAGATCCCGTCGATGGCACACATGAGGCAAACCATTCAAACTGGGACGTGTGAATGCAGGCAGCTCAGCCGACATCATGGAATCTTAACCCTGGACCAAGGTCATCTATCATCAAAGTTAATCGTGCCCCATGATTCGAAGAAGAAAAAACTGTTGTCTCTACATTCACAAGGCTTGTGTTTTGATGGCAGGCAGTGGAAAAGAGATAAATCAATGGCAGTGGAAAAGAGAAAAGCCAATGGCAGTGGAAAAAAGAAAAGCCAATGTTAGTGGAAAAGAGAAAACCAACGACGAACCTCATTTCGGTTTCCTTGTTCAAGCTGAGAGAACTGATTTGATCGCATCATATTGATTTCTTCTGCCATGCTATCTGTCCTTCAAGCATATGTCCACGTGAGTACTGTCACAGATGCATGCTGATTTTTCAAACTATACATAAAATAACTTATCCAACTGTAGGCCTACCGCCTATCCGGCCTATCGGATCTTGTTTCCTAAAGATTGAATGCTGTCTTATGATCTTGAGTCAAAATCCAACAAAATTACAGTAGGTACCTTTGAGTTCAAACGCAGTAAACAGTGGTAACAAAATGCATGATTGGACATGCCTACCCATTCTTTTTAAGAAATGTTGCTTTTTACATGGTTACATGCAGCAACTCCAACAAAGATAGTTCTCAGTGAGTTATAGTGGCAGATACCTCCTAGCAGCAAGAGGCCCCATGCCAAATCCACCAACAAAAACCATTGCATGAGGTTGTCTTATACCCTATTCACACCGGTAAAATGCTCATTGACCCACGAATGGTCGTTGGTTTTTCTGGTGCGAACACTTTTTTGCTGAAAGATGTTCCCAATACCCATTGGCTTTGTGTTTTTATGCTCATTGGAAAGCTGGTGTGACTCTGGTGTAATTCATACGGTATCATCGGTATCAGTATCAGATTTACTCTGTTCTACAAGTTTTCATGCCATAAAGGCAATAATCAATAATTGTGAACAGCAGAGGTTCATCATATACCAGGGAAGGGAGGGGAAGGGATGAGAAGGAAACGCGACCGTCAGCTACATTATCGAAAGGAGGGGTAAAGGAAAAAGGAGGGGAAAGGACCGCGAAGAGAGATCATCGGAATGTGGACGGGGCCTAGTCATATGTCAATCACTTCAGACACACAAGCAGACACATACACATCCACAACCAGGCAAGATCCAAACTTGAGCAATCATCTAACACTCATCTCCTTGTGCATACCCATTCACAATCTCAAAAAAATACACAAAAGTGGAAAAATCGTAATAAAATAGAACTTCCGAGCAGAAAGGGATGTAGGTATGTTGGTAAAAAAACAAACAAACAAAAAAGAAGCAAAAAGAAAGAAAAGGGAAGAGAAAAAAGAAGCAGAAGACTGGGATCTGAGATTTTGAAAGAAATGTCACAATTTATATTTAGCCAAGACAACTGATTCAAGAGAACACTGGCAGGTACCCGGAATGAAAGATAGGTAGGTAGGCCTACCTACGTCAAGATGCTCTTGGATGGTAGATAAAGCCAAAGTTTGAAGCACAATAAGGCATGAGAGAATATAAGAGGATTACGTGGGTACCTACCCTATCCAGTGCACTACAATGAGGGAAAGGTACGCCTTGCGTCAGTCGCGCGGCGGGAGCGCCGTCCGGCAACTGACGGTTAACAAGCGCAGGGAGTCACGGAAGCACCAGCGGCGTTCGCCAGCAGTACGCACACTCCCTCTTCCCAGCTGCGTGAATAAGGTTTTGCACTGACCACGCAGTGGGGGGCCGCCAACATGGGCCGCCGTCTCCAGGCAGGTTCCCGGCTTAGGTCTGAGCATGGGTCTCCGACCCGTTCCCAGACCACAACTTTATCAACCCCATGCACTGCACCAGATCCGAATACTAGGGCCCACAGGATTACCTAGGTCTAAGTACAAGCAGGCATATTTTGAGACAGAAAAAGTGATTCAACAGAGTTGTGGGATAAACAATTTCCAGTCTTCAATAGTTCTTGGAATGAATTAATACTTGAGTATGTTCTTGGAAGGTTGAGGAGAATCTTGAAAGCATGGTCATGTCGACCAATGTAAGCAGGAGCAGCAAGAGTATCAGAAAGACATGACAGCCTCCGTGATGTGTGAAAATTTTACTGAGAGCTGTAAGCCTGAACTGAGAATGCCTGTTAGAGAGTGGTGGCCGCTAAATCACTGTCAAACAACTGTTAAGCAAAAGAATATGCCAACAAACGCCTGTCGAGCAAGTGAAAATGACCACAAACGCCTGTCAGGCAAGTGAAAATGCCGCTAGGCGCTAAATCACTGTCAAGCAAGGGAAAATGCCGGCAAACGCCTGTCAAGCAAGTAAAAATGATGCCAAATCACTGTCAAGCAAGCCAAAATGCCGACAAAAGCAACTGTCATGCAAGAAAAAAGCCGGCAAACGCCCGTCAAGCAAGTGAAAATGCCGCCAAATCACTGTCAAGCAACTGTCAAGCAAGGGAAAATGCATCAAGCGTCAAGCAGCCGTCAGGCGTTTTAGTCGGTTCGTCAAGTGTCAAGCGTCAAGCAGATTTTGTCAGGCGTTTTGCCGGGAAAATGCCGTCACTCTTCCATCAAGTGCCTCTCCACCAAGTGAAAATGCTGACAAACGCCTGTCAAGTAAGTGCAAATGCAGTCAAATCGATGTCAAGCAAAGTAAAATGCCTTGAAACCTCTGTCAAGCACGTAAAAATGCTGCCAAACATGCGGCAAACACATCCATTCCATTTTCGATTTTACGACGTTTGTCATCCCTGCAACGTCAAGCGTCAAGCAGCCGTCATGCGTTTTAGTTTTTTCTTTTCTGCATTTTTTCTGTATTTTTTTTATTTGAATATTCATGTTCATTCATCATTTTTCTCAATTTGACAAATATCTTTGCAAAAGAAACAATATAATTTAATAGGTACAAAGAAGTCACGATACATTGGCAGGTAGGCACACAAACTTAAAGAAGCAGGCAGTGAAGTTACAAACCGAAAATCAAATATCGTGTTTGCGGCAAGCAATTTGATTATTGAAAAGTCTTTCAAAGAAGGGCACGATTTTATTTTTGGTGCAGGAATCACATTTTCAGTGGATGAAAAAGAGCAAGGTCAAAAACAAGTTAAGAGAAAAAAATCAATGAACAAAACTCACGATTGTGTTGATGACATGCAAAGCTTGCCCAGCCGAGGTGAACAGGAAACAGCACCATCCAACCACATCTTAGTCGTTCGTACCACCAATAAATTTCAAAGTCGACCATCATTAGTGGTGGTTTTTTGTGTAAATAGAAAATCAATTCAAGCACCGAAATATCGCCTTAGACAACAATTCGTCAATGGTAACCCCAGAGAGAAGTGGAGTGGAAGTGTGCATGAAAGCATCACAACCGCAAGTTTTGAAAAGAAAAAGAAAAACATTAGTAAAATAAGCATGAAATCCACTTAAAGTGGAGGGAAGTTCACTTAAAAGTCTGTACAGCTTTCCAGAACATTTGTGGGAGCAAAATGGCCTACCTACATATTGTGACATATTGGGCATAATCAACAGGGTGTAAAGGGTTAAGAAGGAAACTCCCGATGCAGCTGTGACTAGGGATGATAGCATTGCTAGAGTTACCCAAGTCACAGTGCATCAATGGGTGAAATGAATGAAATGAATTGAACCTTCAAATGTTTTGAATTGCCATTTTTATTTTGAGCTCACTGCAGCACCTGTTGTTGGTTCCTAATAATTAAAGAACTGCTTAACAATTTGATCAACATCAAAGTTCTGCAGCCAGTCACTGACACCGTTTTGAAAATATATGGGGAGTTCTCTAATTTAATCTCTTTTGGTAATGAATTCCAAAGGAACGGGAATCTGTAAGCAGGGCCCATTTTACCATATGTGGTATGTGGCTGTGGAAAGCTCAGATTCATATTCTGAGCTTCTTAAAGATTGGTTTACCGAAAAAGTGAGTGGGAGATCCCTAATCTGTAATCCATGCCTCAAACACTTACATGCCATAACAATTTGTCTATGTAAAATAACATGGTAAAGTCAAGGAATTCCAGAAACAATGTGTAAGGTAGCAGAAGGGAAGTCCCAATCCAGCTTCATGATTACTTTTTATGATGTGTTTTTGCTTGACATAGAGTGGCTCAAGATTGCTCTTAAAGGAAGACCACCAAGCTTCAACTCCAAACAACAGTTCAGAATGCACCAAAGCAAAATAAAGCTGAATTAAGGCCTCCCTTGGCATAAACTGGCCAAACCTGAGAACATGTAAATTGCAGAATTTAAAATTACACAAGGCTTCAATGTGACTCTTCCAAGCCATCCCTTGATCTAAATAAACACCAAGGTTTGAGGTCTTAACTTTGATAAGGATTTTCCTACTTTGATTTCATATCCCAAATAAAAGATTAAGACCACAGCCATCAACCATCAATCGACACCTTGTGCTAAACAGAATAACATTGGTTTTCTTAACATTCAATTTCAATTTATGACAACACAACCATCGTTGTATCAACTCCACAATGGGTATGAGACTCTGTTCGACGGTTTTAGGTTTAGCCCCTGCAGCTAGTAGGTATGGTGATATCATCAGCATAGGCATATGCCTTAATGCCCTGTTGTGCATTCAAGAGCTTCAATAGGTCATTTATGTATATGAGAAAAAGTACCTAAAGGACCCAATATTGACCCTTGAGGAACCCCTGTTTTGCATGGAAGTCTTTCAGACACCACCTATCTATCTGGACTTTCTGCCATCTGCCTCTCAAATAGTCACAGAAGTGAATGGGTTGCCCCTCTATTCCCTAATCCCACATATTCTTACTACGACATTTTACAGTATACAGATAAGGGCCTTAGATAAATCTAACATAATTCCCCCAACTAGATTAGATACATCCAGATTATGATTAACGTGGTTTACCATGGACACTAATGCTTGATTACAAGAGTAACCTTTCCTAAATCCAAATTGAAATTGGCTCAACACATTGAACTTATCAAAGAAATTCATTTGGCCTGTAATTTAATGGGTCACACTTAGGTCCTGATTTATAAATAGGCACGATTTTGGAGCCTTTCCAAATATCTGGATACACACCGGTGCTCAAGATTTGGTTAAATAAATGACACAGATATCCACTGATTTGCGAGGCAGAGCATCTCAACTCATCATAAGAAATAGTATCCAAACCACAAGCCTTAGAAGCTGGAAGAGCCTTTATTGTGGCCATGACTTCACTTTCCATAAAATGATCCAACCTAATGCACGCCTGCACTAATGTAGCATTAGGAATTTGGAGGCTATCAAGACTTTTGCTTGCATCCAAGGATATGGACTCCCCAATTTTTGCAACAGTCTCAATGAATGACTTGTTCATGCAATAAGCAATGGTTGCCGGGGTGCAATTTAAAGTCATCTTCACCCTTCAGGTAAGATATTTTGGCTGGAGGCTGACCCCTGCCCATTGCTTCATTAAAAATTTCCGTCTTTTTCTTGATCCCCATTGCATGTTCCCAGAGCTCCAAAATAATAGTTGGCTTTGGCAGACCTTAGCATGGATGTAACATAATTACGGTACTTCCTGTATTCTCTGTGCAAAACGATGTTATTTACATCTTGTTTATATTGTTTAAAAAGCAAATCCTTCTTTTGAACCAATTTTAAAAGGTCTTTACTAATCCAAGGCTCAACTGGAACCTGATATTTATGGACTGGATAAAAAAAATGGATTATTAAATCTTAAATAAAATGGATTATTTATGATTGGAAATATCGGGCTCCTTAACTGGAACCTGATATTTAGTCGGTTTGTCAAGCGTCAAGCAAATTTTGTCAGGCGTTTTTGTCGCACCCACACCTGATGTTACAGGAAAAGGAGATGAACTTGCACCACCAAGAGAAACAGACCGTGTTGGATTGCTCAGAAAAGAACCAATCCAAGAGATGAAAGATGCAGAGATGATAGCCTAAAGACTGCAATTTGAACATTAGAGCCCTGTGTGGAACAACATCGAAGGCAGTTTTGAAGTCCAAGAAAAGTGCATCAATATCAGTTCCTTTGTCAATGGAGGATGCGACGATGTGAGTGAACTTGGCAAGAGCAAGTTCACAAGACCAGCCAGGATGAAAGCCAAATTGACAAGGATGCTTATCCATACAGATGCTAATTCAAAACGTCATTGGATCGAATTATGTTTCGAACACACCTAATCCGTTTTCCAATGAGCTTCGGCGTATTGTGTTTTTGGCTGCATTTTGCTGCTTTACGAGTATGTTCTTACATGTTCTAAATATTTTGAATCTCCAGGGAATTTGGCTTGTCATGGTTTCAGAGCTTAGCCTATTCCTTTTGCTGTCACGTCTTGTCTTCTAGGTTGCTTTGTAGAACTAATCCCAGACTATTGCTGGGGTAAATTTTGTTGGTATTCAATAGCATGGAGTCAGTCCTCATCTAGTTCATGCGGCAGAAGGAGCAAAGTGTGCCCCCGGAAGTGGTCGGTTGATGATACCTACCTTCCAAGCTTCTGTGAATGTGTGGGAGGATCATATCGTAGATCTGCACTCCTGAAGCGAAACTGGAACATCTACCTACAGCTCCATGGAGTCAGGAGCTGAGAGAGCTGAGGCATAGAAATCCGAAAAAAATCAACAACCACAGTCAAGATTACAGGTGAAGGTTTTGTTTTAGGTACTGGTGACTGTCCCAGAGTTGCAAAAAGTTTTTGTTGATCCTGGAGAAAGACAAATTCGAGCCTGACAAATCCTGGAGAGGTTAAGTTGTCTCGGAATTGTCTGAAATTTGTAACCTGAATGGTTCCACAGCCCTAATTACTTTGCAAAACGTTCCCCAAGAGAAGCAGAGTTAATGTTCCTTCCACTTGTGGACATTGTAAGCAGGAACAGCACGATCCCACCAATCTGAAGTGCGAGGCCTCATCCATTGCGATCGCTGCCGAGCTGACAACAGGAACTGGCAACATTCCATGACACGCTGCCTGCATGTCCTGCTCTTTCTTTGAAGCGCCAATGATCTTTGCTGAAGCGCCAATGCCAACTCGAACAAGCTCACCTTGGATGACGAAAAAGCATGTCGCGAACCATGGCGAGCAAAAATGTTGGATCCATACCAACAGTGTTCCCACATTCATGATAGGTACCAACAGCACCGTATGCATTCGTGATGGACAGAACTCAGAAGAAACACACACACGATCAAGTGTGAACACCATTTTAGAGCATCATGCAATGAGCATTGGAATTCTTGCAATGTAAGCGATTGACATGCGACAAAATACCCGGTATGAACACAAAAAAAGCAATGACCATCAAAACAGGCATAATTTTTTTTTCCAATCCACTTCCGCGGACAGCAGCATCGCAACAGCCAATCACGTCTTTCAATTTGTGACATCATCAATTTTCGCATTTTTGCCTTGCCACCGCTTTTTGCCATTTTGGCATGTTTGCCACCGCTTCGCAACTCTTTCTTGGGTCACAATTGGGTTTGGATAGGTCAGGTTAGGTTAGGTTAGGTTAGGTTTGGTTTAGTTTGTTTTTGAAATTTGGATGTTGAAATTGGCTGGAATTCCCAACAGCCAATCACAGACGCGCATGCGGAAGTGGATTGGGGAAAAAAATATGCTCGAAACAGACCCAGGGACCTTATTCAAGAAGCTGTCTTAGCGCTAAGCTGCACCTTAAAATGTGCTAAGTTCGGTCTTAGACTTATTTTTCTTATTCAAAAAGGGGTCTTAACTTAAAGCTCCACCTTAAAATCTTCTTAGAGTTTAAGATCGGTTTAAGACAGCTGTCATTTACTTCCATGTAAAAGTTAAGATAATTTTAGGACTGCTGATGGGCTACCCTAACTTTGTCTTTAACTGAATTTTTAGCCTTTTTGTGGTGGATTATGAGGTTATTATGTGGGTGTCTTTAACTGCATGCATATAAATTTGACCGTATCCTGCTGTAGGCTATTGCGTGGCATCTTTTCTGCTTTATTCTGATAAGTTGCACTTTATAACCTCGAACAAGAGAGAGAAATTTCCTTTGTTTGTCCATAACTGACCAATCCTTTGCTGGAACTTGCAGGTGCCTGAAGGAGGTGTGTGGATATTCTTCCAATTTGTGGTGAAATCCTAGATTAAAATTATACAGAAGTCTTGCGAGACATTTTCAGCAGTGTAGGGATGGTGTATTAGGACTTTCCTTAGACCACACTGAACATGACAGATGTACCTGTAACCAGCAGCACATACCACGTCACTTGCACCGTTTCTCATTAGAAAGCCGAAGCTGAGCAGCATTGGGCCTGGATGACACATGGATGTGAGACCTTCCTTGTATCCTGGTTGTGCTGCTGGAAGGGGCATAAGCCCATCTTCTTATGGTACGTTAAGACGGATATCCCCTGCGCAGCATCAGAAATCGAGCACCTAAAGAACACACCCAGTCCAGGTCCAAGGCAGAGGCCTGGCAGGTTACGCTCCATGGAAGCCACACATATACGTAGAAACTAGCAAGCCACACGTCACCGCTCTGCAGAGCATGACTCTATTCGGGGAAATCTTGCGGGTTGTCACATGTCGTAAAACTGGTCCAAGTCGATTCCGTGGAATGCAAAGCGAGTTGGGCTATGCTTAGGCCTATAGGGCATGGTTCTCCTTGCAAGCCCAAGATGTGCAACAAGGTTCATGCCGAGCCACCAGCCGTATGACTGTCAGTCAGCTCAAGATGGCATATGACGAACCTCAATAACAATCCCACGCTTTTTTCGCAAGCAGTTTACTTCAGAGTAACTTTTTTGTGACCTTTTTGTGATTCCATGACTCGTTTCAAGCCACCTTTTTGCAGTTTAGTTTTTAAGCAGATTCATCATACTGGCCGAAACCATGCTGATTAGAGAGTCAGCATGAGATGACTTGTGTTGAATATGTTGCCATTGGGACAGATGATCCCGAACAAAGGCAGTTGATGTGCCGGAATAACCATCCAGGATTTTTCCGGTTGCAATTGATTTCCTCTTAGCTTCCCTCAAGATTGCTACCGAATTTATCCTTTCGACGAAGCAGTTTGCAAACGATTGTTGTTGGATACTTTACTTCGGGTGGTTTCTTCGGACGATGAGCAATTGATAAGTCCGCCTTTGTCAAGGAAAATCCGAGTGCGCTTGTTGCCTTTATGACCACTTCTTCGACGTCTTCGTCATCCTGCTAGGGAATGCCCATTACTACAATGTTATCCTTGAAGAGATGGTCCTGCATTTGACATATCTGGACTTGCAGCTCATTACATTGCTTTGTTAGGACAGCATTTTCCTGAGAAAGGTGTATCTGCTCCTTCTCCACACTGATCAGCCTGGAGCGAATCAACCTTCGAGATCAGATCATCAAACTGTGCTGACATGTGCCATGTGCTTGACATGATAGATCTCAAAACATCATGCAACATGATGTTGGACGATGGCATCAGCTGGCTTGGACTAGAAGATAGGGTAGATCTGTCATTGCCCTTGGGGGAGTTAGAGAGGATTCCTCAACAATTTTTGCATACCCACGGCAGAGTTGAATTATTCATCAGCTTTTTATATTCATGGTCTTTCAGTGCCGTGCACTTCCTTTGTCACCATTTATTGTAGGCTGAGCACTCCATTGAAGAAGCATTGTCTTTGATCTGCGATTTGCAATGACAGCAATAAATTGGCTGAGATCCATCCATGATCAAGGATCAATGACATTGATCCTTGATCATGGATGGATCTCAGCCAATTTATTGCTGTCATTGCAAATCGCAGAACCAATGAAACTGGACAAATCCTATCAAGGCTCTCTAAAACAGGCCATAAAGTACAGACCCTGGAATGGAGTGAGCTTATCCACTCACTCAGAGAAACAATGTTTCACAATGTTTGTTGTAAATGCACAGGTGCTACCCTGAACGGTCACACAGGGCCGTCCGTTTTCAGCGCAATCGCCACCGAATGGTGAGGGACCCCCGAGAAACAGGGAATATAGGCCATGATCATGAAAGTCGGAACACTTGGTAGTCGACCAGAAACAATCATGAATAAAATCAGGGAAACTCCATAGAACCCTCTCGGAACAGCCATGAAAGGTTATTCAGGGTCGTCCGGTTGGTAGCTGTGGCCCAGCTCAGCAAGAAATCAGCGAAAACAGGGAATTATCACCCTAAAACCGCCAAACCGGTGCAGTGGAAAAATGGTATGGGAACCACCACAACCCTTTACCTGCTTCACCTGGGAATGCCCGAAAACCCCACAGGGAATAACCATAAAACAATCATCATCTGGATCAAAGGAGACTAATTAATTACCCACAATATCAAGCTTCCCATATGTCAGACACACTGACTGCCCAAGCTCTATTTGGTCCACGGCGAGATCAAATTTTCCCACATCCTCCACATGTTACTCGACTTCTTGACTTCCCTTTTTGGTTTTCACAGGTGTCTGTTTCTGCCATTGGTGTGAATCTTGCAAAGGAACATGTGTGACTTGCAACCCTGGGGAAACCTTTTGACTTCTTTTTTACATTGACTGTTCTTCTCCACTCTGCTGGCAGAGAATTCCATAGACGGTGTCTCTTAAAATCTCACTCATGCCATTTGGGGCAGGCCTACAATGGATTCCCGGGGTCCGTTATACCCCAAAAATATGTTTCACCCCATTTTGCAGTGTCGTAAAATGAAAGGACACTCCTGCTCCGGCTAGCTCTTTTGTGGAGAATCCTCAGCTCAAGATGTTAAGAAATGTTCACTCACTTTTGATTTGGTGAATTAATTGAGTTAATTATTAGGAGGTACCTCACAAGAAAAAGCGAGCTCTTCATCGAGACCTCAATAAAATACACCGACTGTGTCTCTGCTTTCGGCTTCGATGAACTGGGATCACCTCCAACATGTGGATGTATCAACCACCAAACGATCACTAATCCCTTTTTGATTTTGATTTCTTTGTTTCACTCAGTTTTATTCAATTCGAACAAAAAAGCTTACTGTCTCTCAGTTTTCTCGATGCAAACTCACAATTAGTTAAACAAACAATATCAGGCTGCAAATTAGGTGAGAAAGAGCAATCATGTGAGACAGCAGGCAAGTTGCATTAAGTGATGTGCGCTGTGATGTTAAGTGATGTAATGTGCGTTACGTGCGATGTTAAGTGATGTTAAGTGGGTTACGTGCGATGTTAAGTGCGATGTTAAGTTATGTTAAGTAACGTTATCCTCCCTATTCCTCCCTGGCATTAAACTCTACTAGCCGGCTGCGCCGGCTAGCAGCCGGCAACTAAAACCCGTATACGGAATATCCGGTGTATAACTCGAGAAACCTAGTTTCTGCGGATCCCTATACAATTTCATCTGCACAGTTTCCTTAGTTTAAACAGAGCGCCTGTCTTGAATGGCTCCTTGTCAGGCTCCATTCGCTTTCTGTGGGTAAAACTGATATTTCATAAGAAAACAAAAACATATAGCAACTGCAACCGAATGGAGCGAGGGTCTCTTTTATGTTTTTTTTCTGCCACTGGCGCGGGGTTACCAAAAAAAAC
>JASGXE010015862.1:0-10566 GCA_030068105.1 Sinentomon sp. SZTP_YWyxl | reverse complement strand
CAGCTGTCATGGAAAATACTGGATTTCACCAGTTGTCAGTCGGAAATGTTGGGTAAATATCAAGTCTATGGACAAGCGCACTGAAAAACACGTCTGATGCACGATAGAGTAGCTGTAATTATCACTGTAATTTGAATGGTAGTTGATGAGCGAGAGCGGAGGAAAAACACGTCTGGTGCAAGAACGGGACACAACTGCGAGCTCGCAATGCGCTCGGGAAGCTTTTACGCTGAGGACGCGGCCGATACTGCCCTTCACTTACCCACCGCACCACTTTTCATTTTTCGAACCACAGTAAGGATACGCCCCTCCTTACCCTGCTAGACCGATCAGAATGTCCGAAATACCGGGAACTTTACTGCGCCTTCAAAAATCCAGAGCCCAGGTAGAAACCGGTTGGCCTTGGCCTGCTTTCACTCCGCCGACAAAGGGAACAAAAGAATTCCATTCCTTTTATTCGCAAAATTCAAGCTCCTCTATACGATACAATAGCTGCCAGCCAACAAGGAAGCAAAAGAATTTTTCTCCTTTGTTCCCAAAATTCGAGCTCCTCTATACGATACAATAGCTGTCAGACAACAAAGGAAACAAAAGAATTTTTCTCCTTTGTTCCCAAAATTCGAGCTCCTCTATACGAACAATAGGCCATTGTTCGACCACCTGCATTTCTTACATTTCTTTTTCCCTCTTCTTTTTTCAGATCTTGGAACGATGTCCACGTGGGAGGATGGGCCAGGACAGGATCATGTTTTTTGTACAGCATTGGAAAAATTGACTGTCGGGTGTTCGAAAGCATTGGGGCTGGCGCAGCAGACAGTAACCGCTCTTGCAGTGCTTGGATGAGGCGTGAGTTTATCGAAAACGTCAGAAGCGAGAGGCGGCCAATTGCAGTCATCGTCGAATCGGTCAACATAAACAGCTGACTTCAAACAGAGCATTGCGCTGCGCAATGCGCAATGCGCTGAGTTGCTTTGTTTGGAATACCATACTCCTTGATGGCATCGCCTTTGTCCGTTGTCTCTTTGATCGAGAGTCGATGCCAGCCAATGCACCACCGCCTGGAAAACGGTGCGAGCGCAGATTTTGGATGCGGGTTCTGTTTGCACTGTTGGCATGCATTCAAGTGTTGGCATGCATTCTTTAGCCGCGTCAGAATGATGACAGATTTTTGTCGGCTGACTTTTTCAGATCGTCTGCCCAAAACAGATTGTCACTCCCAATAATGTGCAAAGGAGAACATTGGAGCATTTATCATTGCCAATTGTTCGAGTGACAATCTGTTTCGGACCGACAATCTGAAAAAGTCTGCCGACAAAAATCTGTCAATTCTTGCGCGGCTTGAAATGAAAAACGGATTTTCCTTTGGTTCCAGCGAAAGCATGTGCAGCTGCCGGGACTTTGTTGTCAAAAACTTGCTGTCTTTCTGCGGCATTTGATTTGGAGGACACGGCAAAAACAACTGCCTGGAAAAATCTGACGATGATGCCGCCGAGGAGCTTTTCATGCCCTTCGTATTCTTCGAATTTGGTTGTAAAAAATTCTTGGACCAAGGAAAAAGTTTTCGGAACAGGAAAGAGCCAACGAGAAACTGCTCAAAATTGAGGAGCCCGTCCATTTTGGAGATCCGAAATATGAGAGAAGGTCACCAAAATTACGAACCATGCCATGTGTTGGTATATTTTGAGATTTTCAAATCGGCCAATTTTAATCGCTGCAATTAGGTATAGATGAAAAGGCTTTAGACAATTTGAGTTTGTTGGCAAACATGGTTGTTGTTGACAAACAGTTGTGGGTTCTGTAAATTCCGCAGTAAGATTGGGCCGACGGTACTTTTTTCTCCATTCGACTTTGTTTCTTGTTCTTCTTATTCTGGAGTCTTCATGGACAGATAGCCATGCGGCTGGCGGTCCGACCTTATTTGTTTTAGTTGTGCCATCAACTGGGGGCCCGGCAGCCAGTTTACAAACCCTGCTGCGACTTTAGATGGCAGGCCGGGGCCACCACCGAGCATTGTTTTTTCCGAGAGGGGACGGGGTTAGGTCAGGTTTAGATAGCCTTAGGTGAGAAAAAAAACATTTTATTTTCTCACTAATACGGGGATCCAATCCAGCATTCTTGCAGAAACCGCAATCTGCCATCCAAAGTTGCCGCAGGGTTTGGAAAAGCGCGTCCCTGCGAGGTACCGGCAAATGTCACATCTGAGCAACTGTTCCAGCATCATCGCTCCAGGCACCCAATCCACTGGGTTCCCAAATGGGCGAGGTACCGGCATATACCCTCGACGTCAGTTGCTGCAGTATCCACCGCTCCAGGCACTAAGGCCAAATGTCACAACTTATGCCGACACTTCCAGTTTTAATGTCAAGCCAACTCGCAGGATTACTGGTCAGTGTCGGCGAGTGATACCAAGTGGCTTCTGTGTTCATGTCACCTGCCAGGCCTCTGCCATGGACTTGTAACGAGGTGTTCTTTTAACGTGCGCAGTGTGATGCTGAACCCGGTACCTCCTTCTTGAAGTCCCATCCGAATTAAGGACTAACAGACAGGCCACTTAAGTCTGTTTTTCCGACCTCCGTTACTCGTCGAGGGAGGATGGACACACAATTTGTGCCACGGCAAATCTCCTGTCTGGACGTTCTGGTCATCTCACACGTCCTGCTTTCGGAAATCGATGTGTGGTTACTGCTTCCCCCTTTTTCAAAGGCCCTCCAAGAATTGTTTTCAGCTGGTTTTATTTCAACATGCAGATGCACGTCAATGTCTGCAATTCTATCTTCCCAGACCATTTTCCGGCCCCATTTTAGAATAGAATGGGTTTATTGGTCTGCTACGAATTTTTCCCTCCCCATAAATAAATTTTGCGGAATTTGGGGTATTTGGGAGGCCGTGCGACCCCCTACTCTTGTGAACCATCCTCATGCTTTGTGTCTGGGATGACTGGCACCAGGTCGACCAAGTAGCTTGGTTCGGACTCTTCAGTCCCCTGCCCATTTGTGCTCCTTGGCCTTTTATTTTCGTTTCGTGTCCTGTGAGTAAATAGTTTCTGACATGTATTTAAGCGGAGCTGATGCTCCTAAAAATGCCAAAAAACGGTCAGTTTCACTTTTCAAAGATCTGAAACCGCCCTGCAGAATTATTTATTTAAATAAAGGGACAAAGCAACTTTTTGAAGGCCATATATCCGCGCGAGAACGAGGAGGATAAATTCACCCGGGGGTAACCCGATGTCTGCAAGAGAGCCCTTTCTGCAAAGCAGGAAACCCACCTGTTGGGAACCATATTTGAGCTGTGGGACTAGTTATTGAAACATCAGGGCCTACTTGTTAATGGGACCGGGAAAGAAGGGGACAAGAATTAATGGGCGACAAAGGATGCATGGCGGGACAGGAAAGGACAGAAATGTGTGAGACATGAGAGCATGGGACGAGAGAGGATGTTTCGGAAAAGGAAGGGTCGACAAACCCTGCCGCGACTTTTGATGGCAAAGAGCGTTTTGTGCAAGAGTGCTCGATTGGGGCCCTGTTTTCGCAAGAAAGAGAAATAATTTTTTCTTACCTAAAGCTATCTGAACCTGACAACCCTGTCCCCTCGAGAAAAAAACAATGCTCGGTGGGGCCCCGGCCTGCCATCCAAAGTCAAGCAGGGTTTGCAAACTGGCGTCCGGGAACTGCGGAAAGGACAAGGATATCATGGGAAATGGTGAGATTGGGAAACGTGCCCGGTGCCACGCGTTTTTGACAATAATTAATTTACAAGACAAAAAGCCTTTTTGATGTGCAAACAGTTCCAAAGACTTGGCTCCCACTGCAACCACCGCATCTACTGCATCTCGGATTCGGCTCCACCGCATCTCAAAATTTTTGGTTATTCATTTCTCTCATTTTCGTAATTGGGATGCGGAAGAAAAGGTGATGCTGAGATAGGGGTTAGATGGGTTAGGTCAGGTTTGTTTGTATGGTTTACACATACGAGTTGCTTAGGTTTTGTTAGGCTGAGGTTAGGTTACATTTTGGTTTTTTTTTTTCTGTTACCCTAACCGAACCTAACCTGACCTAACCTGTCTAAACCAACCAATGAAGTCTGACCTAATCCCCAACCTGTTGCCTAACCGAGAGTCAAACCTATTCCACAGCATCCCATTAGCGAAAATCTGAAAATCGAAAACCTTTTAATTTTTGAGATGCGGTGGGCAGATTCCGAGATGCGGTGGACTAAGTGGAGAGATGCGGTGGATGTGGCAGACAGGTCTTTGGAACTGTTACGCGGCAAATGGGTTCAGAGAAAACGAGGCCAGGCATTTCAACAGGAAGGAAACCATTGGCCATTGTTGTTTGATGAATTTCGACACCAGGAATGTTTTTCTTGTGCCTCGGAATCGAGCTCAGTGGCATGCAAAATTTCTGCGATGGTCTTATCTTTTCATTCCACTCGCAATTTTGTCTTGTGTCGTTCCCCAGAAAACGTGACCTCACGCTTTTTTTTAAAACAAACTGAATCGAGTTTACTGCTGCATTCGCTGGCCAATCCTTCGGACAAAAATGTTTCCTCTGCAAACCGTGAAGCGTCCCAATACATTTTCACGCAAAGCTCTGCACTGATTGCGCGGATGACACGACATCATCTGCTTTCAACCAGAGGCCTATTTTGGAAATGAAGCAGGTGTGAGGCAACCGACATGCCAGCTGATTTGCATGCACACATTCCATTTGCACTGCTGCCCATTTGCAGCTGCGTGTTTCTGTGGTTCCTTGCTGTGGACCTGCTCATGGCAGTCGTGGCCGGCCGATGCAGCGTTGAAAAGATTTCAAAAGCCGCAGCCTTCAAACAGAAATCAGCGCTTTCTGCGCAACTCAGAATTGCCGCCTCGCTCCCGTGCCATGTCAAAACAACCTCACCTTTGTTGTGCCTCGAACAGGCCGACGTCAACAGTTGACGAATCAATCTCAATGCGACACCTCATGCTCTTGCTGTGATTGGCTGATACACCTGAAACGCTGCTTTTTCTGTCGCATGCTTGTCATACGTTTGCCTATCATGCGGGATGACTGGGCCTTTTTCCGCCTGTCACCCGACAGTCTTTATTTCTCATACTGTACATGTGCATTTTGTAGTGTATGTGTTTTTATGTTGTTAAAGAAAACAAATTTAAAGAAAATCAAAGAAAACATTTAATACCCAGCTTCTTTAATCCCCCTTCCGCAAAACTCCACCTTTCGCGCAACCCCACACCGAGAACACCTGGTAGGGACGCAAGGGGACACGCGGGGAGGCCCCAGGCGCAGGGGGAGGGGCACGGGGAGGCCCCCGGCGCGGGAAAACTCCAAAAAAATCGGGAAAACAACGATACAGGGTGCTGCAAAAATTATGGTTTTGCTAGGCCAAGCGTTTTACTGTGTTTTCCCATCATTGTTGAATGAGTGTAGCACACGCCTAACAACAGTATTTTTCACATGCTGTCTCTCGTACATTCTGTGAGTGATGTTTTAAAATACCCAAAGCGGAAACTGTCCGACTGGAATGCGTGGTGCAGCAAAACTGATGCTGTGTTATTTTTATTTACACACCACACCCAACTGAGGTATTTATCGTGCAAAGCGAATTCCAAGTTGTTCTTAAACCATTTCAGAGCTTCACACATCCATGGCACCTGATAATTGTGACAAATTCCTGGTGGCCCACGGGCCTCGTGTTTTGGATGCATACCTCTGAAGCATTGCTGTTTCTTGTGAATAATTACAAGAATAATTTTGTCGGTAGGTAGAGGTCAGTCGGTAGGTAGTCAGTCAGCATGTTGACAAGTTCTTGGAGAGGATACGTTTCGACAAATAAGTAAAATCTTGTCAAAACTCAGGCCATTTCAATGCGAACCCACTCTCACACAATTGTTGACTGCTGTCAGCCGTGCGCTCAAACCAGTGGCAGCTGATGATGGTACACCTTGGTTTGTGCTGTAAGAGTTGGGTCTGCTCCGTGTGTTTTTACTGTTTTCAGATGGCAAAGAGCGTTTTGTGCAAGAGTGCTCGATTGGGGCCCTGTTTTCGCAAGAAAGAGAAATAATTTTTTCTTACCTAAAGCTATCTGAACCTGACAACCCTGTCCCCTCGAGAAAAAACAATGCTCGGTGGGGGCCCCGGCCGTGCCATCCAAAGTCAAGCAGGGTTTGCAAACTGGCGTCCGGGAACTTGCGGAAAGGACAAGGATATCATGGGAAATGGTGAGATTGGGAAACGTGCCCGGTGCCACGCGTTTTTGACAATAATTAATTTACAAGACAAAAAGCCTTTTTGATGTGCAAACAGTTCCAAAGACTTGGCTCCCACTGCAACCACCGCATCTACTGCATCTCGGATTCGGCTCCACCGCATCTCAAAATTTTTTGGTTATTCATTTCTCTCATTTTCGTAATTGGGATGCGGAAGAAAAGGTGATGCTGAGATAGGGGTTAGATGGGTTAGGTCAGGTTTGTTTGTATGGTTTACACATACGAGTTGCTTAGGTTTTGTTAGGCTGAGGTTAGGTTACATTTTGGTTTTTATTTTTTCTGTTACCCTAACCGAACCTAACCTGACCTAACCTGTCTAAACCAACCAATGAAGTCTGACCTAATCCCCAACCTGTTGCCTAACCGAGAGTCAAACCTATTCCACAGCATCCCATTAGCGAAAATCTGAAAATCGAAAACCTTTTAATTTTTGAGATGCGGTGGGGCAGATTCCGAGATGCGGTGGACTAAGTGGAGAGATGCGGTGGATGTGGCAGACAGGTCTTTGGAACTGTTACGCGGCAAATGGGTTCAGAGAAAACGAGGCCAGGCATTTCAACAGGAAGGAAACCATTGGCCATTGTTGTTTGATGAATTTCGATCACCAGGAATGTTTTTCTTGTGCCTCGGAATCGAGCTCAGTGGCATGCAAAATTTCTGCGATGGTCTTATCTTTTCATTCCACTCGCAATTTTTGTCTTGTGTCGTTCACCAGAAAACGTGACCTCACGCTTTTTTATTAAAACAAACTGAATCGAGTTTACTGCTGCATTCGCTGGCCAATCCTTCGGACAAAAATGTTTCCTCTGCAAACCGTGAAGCGTCCCAATACATTTTCACGCAAAGCTCTGCACTGATTGCGCGGATGACACGACATCATCTGCTTTCAACCAGAGGCCTATTTTGGAAATGAAGCAGGTGTGAGGCAACCGACATGCCAGCTGATTTGCATGCACACATTCCATTTGCACTGCTGCCCATTTGCAGCTGCGTGTTTCTGTGGTTCCTGTGCTGTGGACCTGCTCATGGCAGTCGTGGCCGGCCGATGCAGCGTTGAAAAGATTTCAAAAGCCGCAGCCTTCAAACAGAAATCAGCGCTTTCTGCGCAACTCAGAATTGCCGCCTCGCTACCCGTGCCATGTCAAAACAACCTCACCTTTGTTGTGCCTCGAACAGGCCGACGTCAACAGTTGACGAATCAATCTCAATGCGACACCTCATGCTCTTGCTGTGATTGGCTGATACACCTGAAACGCTGCTTTTTCTGTCGCATGCTTGTCATACGTTTGCCTATCATGCGAGGATGACTGGGCCTTTTTCCGCCTGTCACCCGACAGTCTTTATTTCTCATACTGTACATGTGCATTTTGTATGTGTATGTGTTTTTATGTTGTTAAAGAAAACAATTTAAAGAAAATCAAAGAAAACAATTTAATACCCCAGCTTCTTTAATCCCCCTTCCGCAAAACTCCACCTTTCGCGCAACCCCACACCGAGAACACCTGGTAGGGACGCAAGGGGACACGCGGGGAGGCCCCAGGCGCAGGGGGAGGGGCACGGGGAGGCCCCCGGCGCGGGAAAACTCCAAAAAAATCGGGAAAACAACGATACAGGGTGCTGCAAAAATTATGGTTTTGCTAGGCCAAGCGTTTTACTGTGTTTTCCCATCATTGTTGAATGAGTGTAGCACACGCCTAACAACAGTATTTTTCACATGCTGTCTCTCGTACATTCTGTGAGTGATGTTTTAAAATACCCAAAGCGGAAACTGTCCGACTGGAATGCGTGGTGCAGCAAAACTGATGCTGTGTTATTTTTATTTACACACCACACCCAACTGAGGTATTTATCGTGCAAAGCGAATTCCAAGTTGTTCTTAAACCATTTCAGAGCTTCACACATCCATGGCACCTGATAATTGTGACAAATTCCTGGTGGCCCACGGGCCTCGTGTTTTGGATGCATACTCTCTGAAGCATTGCTGTTTCTTGTGAATAATTACAAGAATAATTTTGTCGGTAGGTAGAGGTCAGTCGGTAGGTAGTCAGTCAGCATGTTGACAAGTTCTTGGAGAGGATACGTTTCGACAAATAAGTAAAATCTTGTCAAAAACTCAGGCCATTTCAATGCGAACCCACTCTCACACAATTGTTGACTGCTGTCAGCCGTGCGCTCAAACCAGTGGCAGCTGATGATGGTACACCTTGGTTTGTGCTGTAAGAGTTGGGTCTGCTCCGTGTGTTTTTACTGTTTTCAGCTGGCAATCCCCCTTCTGCGATGCCTGCCACACAGTGTTCGGCATCTCATAGTTCTCTAATGACAGGTAAATTAATAGCGAGACCAAAGCTCTTTAACATGAGATCTCATATTTTCATCAAATCTCCCAAAATTTACTGAAAGTCTGACTGATGAATCTGGAATTCCGGTCCCCCTTTCACACACAACCTGCAATAAAAGTCATTGCGTGTCAATATTTGCCTTTCAGAAAGTCATTTTTTGTAAAATCGTGGTTATATTTTAAGGTTCTGGTGAGAAAATCGAAATTTCTTCATCAACCGGATTTTGGCACTTTTTAAAAACAAGTAGGTGCATCAATTTTCACCTCTCTAACATGCACAGTTCCTGAGATCTCACTTCAAAAAGTTTGACGATTGGCAGAAAATGCCAAAGCGATGAAGCCTTGATTGAAGGTTTGTGTAGAATAAAGGCGGATTCGCACTTGAAATAGCTTTCGAGCGTCATAACTTCAATGTAACAAACATGATAAAGATGAAAATTGGCATGGTTACTGATGTAAAAAAAATTGCGGAAAAGCAACCAGAAATCTCTTTCGCCTAGTTCCACAGGAAATGGGATATAAACGTTAAAAAAGCAGGGGTCATATCATAATATTAATCGATTTTTCCCACAAAAATTAACTTTCCGAAGTGTACCCCCGCCCCCCAAAGAAGTTTTGGCATTTGTCACAAATGCGGGACTGTCTGCATTTTTGTTTTTTTTTCTCGTCTGGACACGTTTTTTTTTGCAAAATCGCCTGTGGCAAAGCTGCAGGCACCACGAGTTTACAGGTCAGGCTCCATCACTTTTGACGTGCTGCCATCTATGGGACTATTTTTAGTTCATTGGTTCGAGTTCACTCAGCGGAACAGGCGGCGCTGGGCTTTGCACCACAAGCAATCACGGTGTTATGTAAATGTACTGATATAGGCCTACCCATTCAAGGTCATTGTAAAAAGATCACAATGTCATCGGCAAACAGACGCATTGAACAGTTTACATTTACAAACAAATCATTGATTTGAGAATGAAAAGCAGCGGGCCAAGAGAACTACTCTGAGGAACACCATAGGGTAAATATAAGTACTCGCTGGAATCAGTACCAGCAATGCGCACATGGGCTTTTCTATCTCGTAGATAGAGCTCTAATATCTTAAGAATTTCGGAAGAAACCATACCCCTCGAGTTTTTTCAACAAAAGCTGCTGATAAACCAGGTCAAAATCCTTTTTCATATCAATAAAAACAGCATCGACTGGTACCCTTCTTTCTAAGTTAGAGGCCACATCCTGAACAAAACCAATCAACTGAGTTTCGCAAGAGCGGAATTTGCGAAATCCATGCTGATTCGGATGAAGCAGTTCGAATTCTTCAGCATATTTTGAAATGGCAGAGAACAAAAGCTTTTCAAATAACTTTGTACCCCAGAGATGAGAGAAATTGGCCGGTAGTTCAAGGGATTAGCACGGTTCTTTCTTAGGTACGGGGACAACAGTTAAAAACTTCCAATCAGAGGGGTACACGCAGGTCTCAACAATCCTTTGGAAGAGAATTTCTAGAAATGGGGTTATGGATAGCTTCAAGCTTTGGAGCAAACGCATTGGAATACTGTCGGAGCCCGCTGCTTTTCGGCATTTCATTTTGCAAATGGCATTGAAAATGTTATAGATTGTAGAATTCGCAACAATATAAAACAGAATACCTCTTAGCGTATTCGGGGGTGTTTCCCCAGAAATTGTAGCTGGGAGCCAGGTTTTTGTTGAGTTTGTGGGAAATTTGAGCTTGGGCCAACCGTTCCAGGTGTGCAATCAGAGCAAGGCCAATTACCCTGTATGGACATAACATTAAAATTTGGAGAAAAATTCTGTTGAAAGCAAGCTACCAATTTGTTTGCCTTTCCGATGGGAGTCTTAATTCGTGAACCGTTCTCATCGACCAGTGATGGGACACAACTGTCAGCTCCCCTGCGCTGCCAAAGATATCGCCAAAAAGGGATTGAATGCGGCGAATTCACAAGCCTGTCCATAT
>JASGXE010015815.1:0-11757 GCA_030068105.1 Sinentomon sp. SZTP_YWyxl | reverse complement strand
GGAAACCCTGGGTTCGAGGAATACAAAGGAATATAAGGAACCCCTGGGTTCGAGGAACACAAAGGTATATAAGGAACCCCTGGGTTCGGGGAATACTAAGGAATGTAAGCAACCCCTGGGTTGGAGGAATAAGGAACCCTGGGTTCGAGGAACGCAAAGGTATACCGGGCGTCTACAATTACAGCAAAACATAGCCAATATGGGCCATTGACTTTTGAACACATTTTCAGCAGTTGCCCGTCATTCAGACGATATTGGTGCAAAGTTCGTGTGGCCTTTCCAAACTCATTGCTCGTAAGACAAGTTTACACGTTCCCGGTTGCACCATTTTGCCACCGCTATGCGTGGGTCAATCAACAACTGTTTCTGCAAAAAGTCGTTGTTAAACTTTGAAAGACCTGACCACCGATGTATATGATGTTTCAGATGCAACGATGCTTTCGAAATCCCGCCGATTCATCCTTCCCGAGAACACGATGCACCGAGCGCTTTCGATGCATCAGATACGTCTGACGCATCCGATGTATTCGAGTCTTTAGCAGCAAGCGGCTATTGAAATTCAGGCTGTAATTTTTCAGTTCCAAAAATGACTTCAATAAAAAAAAAAATCTGCAGGCAAAAACAGGTGAAAGACCAATGACCGGGATGGTTGGAAGCGGAGAAGCTTGTTCGGCTGAACGATCGGCGGGAATAAAAACCAAATCTGAGCACGGCAAACAGCCGCGCAATACGGCCTTGTTTGGCTGTAACTGTAAACGCCCTGTATAAGGAACCCCTGGGTTCGAGGAATACTAAGGAATATAAGCAACCCCTGGATTGGAGGAATACTAGGAACCCTGGGTTCGAGGAACACAAAGGCACGTAAGGAACCCCTGGGTTCGAGGAATACTAAGGAGCCCCTGGGTTCGAGAAACGAAGGAATACAAAAGAACCCCTGGGTTCGAGGAACACTAAGGAATTCTGAGGAACTCCTGATGGGTTCCAGAGTGTTGGGGGAGTGTACATGCATTACGCTTAGGTCTTACCTTTGAGACACTGATTAATGTAGTGCCTGTAAAAGTAGATCCGTTGGGAATCGTCCAAATTGGCGAGCCTGTCGCTGAAACCGTTTTCAGTTACGTAGATAGGCGGATCGTTGTAACGGTCCTTGATCCATTTTAGAAGGCGTCTAATTCCCGGCGGATAAACCGCTAACCAGAATGAGCCTCCCCTATAACAGAATTAGAGAAAGTCATACAAAAGTCACACAAAAAGTCACACAAAAATTCATACAAAAAGTTACAAAAAGTCATACAAAGTCTACAAAAAAGCTAAACAACGGGTTTAGTTTAGACACAAGGCAACGCAAATTTAACTGCACGGTTTTGCAAAATTATTTCGTTGCCGCGGACAGGATCAATGTGGAAAATGTATCTTGAGAAAGAAGTACAATGAGGAGGAAGTACAATGCGGAAGAAGTACAATGCGGAAGAAGTACAATGCGGAAGAAGTACAATGCGGAAAAAGTTCAGTGCGTGCGTACTATGCGAACGAAGTACAATGCGGTAGAAGTACAATGCGGAAGAAGAACAGCGCGGAAGGAGTACTATGCGGAAGAAGGACAATGCGGTAGAAGTACAATGCGGAAAAAGTTCAGTGCGTGCGTACTATGCGAAAGAAGTACAATGCGGTAGAAGTACAATGCGGCAGAAGTACAATGCGGAAGAATTGCAGTGCGGAAGAAGAACAGCGCGGAAGGAGTACTATGCGGAAGAAGGACAATGCGGAAGAAGTACAATGCGGAAGAAGTACAATGCGGAAGAAGTACAATGCGGAAGAAGCTCAATGCGGCAGAAGTACAATGCGACAGAGGTACAATGTGGAAGTAGTACAATGCGGAAGAAGTACAATTCTGAAGAAGTAAAATGCGGAAGAAGTACAATTCGGAAGAAGTACTATGCGGAAGAAATACAATGCGGAATAAGTACAGGATGATCCATGGTCCATATGGGAATGCTTTGAGCTTGCTGGCGCACAAACACGTGACATTTCCCCAACATCGTACCCATCCAGTTTTTGTTATTCTGCTGACACGTACATGTGCCATTTGCAATGAGCTTCCGAAGCATTGAAGAGAGCGGTGGTTGTCTTTCGTTGATACGGTTTTTGTTTTTTCCTCGTTTTTTAATTTGAGGGTTCGGAAAGGCGCTTCCCTCTGTTGCAATTCAATCCCGTAACCGCTGTTCAAGCGAACACCGCAGACCTGTTGCCGTGCTGGCGATTCCTGGAAATATTCCTGGAAATCCTTCCCAGCCGATCCACAACTCGAGAAATACTTTATCCAGATGTTGGCATATACCTGTACAGCGCCATAGTCCGGCGAGTTTAGTCATGCTGAAACCGCAGGCCGGCTGGAACTAGAATTGCATGAATTGCAGGAAGTATCCTGTTTCAAAATCCATGTGGGATTGAGCAATTATAACTGACATTGCCCCGGAATAAGAAAGGGCCAATGATGCGTTTAAAGAAATGAAAAATTGAACTTTTTCCAACAGACTGCAGCGTGTCTCTGGGGTCTTTCGAGACGTGATGTGAGAACAAAGGATATTACGAGTACAAAGAAAAAAATCTTAACAGGAATATATTTCCGTTAAGAATTTATGCGTTTTAATCAACACGCACGCATTTTCCCTATTTGCAGTGTTGCTTCCAGGATTTTGACGTCAAAATGATAAGATCCAACGGTAGAATCGGATCCTCTAATCTCTTTTTTCGATTTCCCTGGTTTGTTTTTCAATATCCCGTGTTGTAAAAATTATTTAGCCGAAACGGAAGGTCATAGCATTTTAGCATGTCCCATGCCTGAACCAAAGGGTTCCCTATTCGAGCTGCGATATTGCCCCTAACTTTTTCGTTGCACATGCAATTTACAAGTCATCAAATTGAAATTGTTGCATACCCGTTTTGAACCAAAGGGGAAGTTATTCATCAGCCAACTGCGATATTGCCCCTAACTTTTTCGTTGCACATGCAATTTACAAGTCATCAAATTGAAATTGTTGCATACCCGATTTGAACCAAAGGGGCAGATATTCATCAGCCAACTGCGATATTGCCCCTACCTTTTTCGTTGCACAGGCAATTTACAAGTCATCAAATTGAAATTGTTGCATACCCGATTTGAACCAAAGGGGCAGATATTCATCAGTCAACTGCGATATTACCCAAAACGTTTTCGTTGCACAGGCAATTTACAAGACATCAAATTGAAATTGTTGCATACCCGAATTGAACCAAAGGGGCAGTTATTCATTAGTCAACTGCGATATTTCCCCTAACTTTTTCGTTGCTCAGGCAATTTGCAAGTCATCAAATTGAAATTGTTGCACACCCGATTTGAACCTAAGGGACAGTTATTCATCAGCCAACTGCGATATTGCCCCTAACTTTTTCGTTACAAAGGCAATTTGCAAGTCATCAAATTGAAGTTGTTGCATACCCGAATTGAACCAAAGGGGCAGTTATTCATTAGTCAACTGCGATATTACCCCTAACGTTTTCGTTACACAGGCAATTTACAAGTCATCAAATTGAAATTGTTGCATACCCGATTTGAACCAAAGGGGCAGATATTCATCAGTCAACTGCGATATTACCCAAAACGTTTTCGTTGCACAGGCAATTTACAAGACATCAAATTGAAATTGTTGCATACCCGAATTGAACCAAAGGGGCAGTTATTCATTAGTCAACTGCGATATTACCCCTAACGTTTTCGTTACACAGGCAATTTACAAGTCATCAAATTGAAGTTGTTGCATACCCGAATTGAACCAAAGGGGCAGTTATTCATTAGTCAACTGCGATATTACCCCTAACGTTTTCGTTGCACAGGCAATTTACAAGTAATCAAATTGAAATTGTTGCATACCCGATTTGAACCAAAGGGGCAGATATTCATCAGTCAACTGCGATATTACCCAAAACGTTTTCGTTGCACAGGCAATTTACAAGACATCAAATTGAAATTGTTGCATACCCGATTTGAACCAAAGGGGCAGATATTCATCAGTCAACTGCGATATTTCCCCTAACTTTTTCGTTGCACAGGCAATTTACAAGTCATCAAATTGAAATTGTTGCATACCCGATTTGAACCAAAGGGGTAGTTATTCATCAGCCAACTGCGATATTGCCCCTAACTTTTTCGTTGCACAGGCAATTTACAAGTCATCAAATTAAAATTGTTGCATACCCGATTTGAACCAAAGGGATAGTTATTCATCAGCCAACTGCGATATTTCCCCAAACTTTTTCATTACACAGGCAATTTACAAGTCATCAAATTGAAATTGTTGCATACCCGATTTGAACCAAAGGGATAGTTATTCATCAGCCAACTGCGATATTTCCCCAAACTTTTTCATTACACAGGCAATTTACAAGTCATCAAATTGAAATTGTTGCATACCCGATTTGAACCAAAGGGGCAGATATTCATCAGTCAACTGCGATATTACCCAAAACGTTTTCGTTGCACAGGCAATTTACAAGACATCAAATTGAAATTGTTGCATACCCGATTTGAACCACAGGGGCAGTTATTCATCAGTCACTGCGATATTACCCCTTTTAACTTTTTCGTTGCACAGGCAATTTACAAGTCATCAAACTGAAATTGTTGCATACCCAATTTGAACCAAAGGGACAGTTATTCACCAGCCAACTGCGATATTGCCCCTAACTTTTTCGTTACAAAGGCAATTTACAAGTCATCAAATTGAAGTTGTTGCATACCCGAATTGAACCAAAGGGGCAGTTATTCATTAGTCAACTGCGAAATTACCCCTAACGTTTTCGTTACACAGGCAATTTACAAGTCATCAAATTGAAATTGTTGCATACCCGATTTGAACCAAAGGGGCAGATATTCATCAGTCAACTGCGATATTACCCAAAACGTTTTCGTTGCACAGGCAATTTACAAGACATCAAATTGAAATTGTTGCATACCCGAATTGAACCAAAGGGGCAGTTATTCATTAGT
Source organism: Sinentomon sp. SZTP_YWyxl (assembly GCA_030068105.1). NCBI lineage: Eukaryota > Metazoa > Arthropoda > Protura > Sinentomata > Sinentomidae > Sinentomon > Sinentomon sp. SZTP_YWyxl. The sequence continues at coordinate 6,731 of JASGXE010015815.1, read as the reverse complement.
CAACTGCGATATTACCCCTATCGTTTTCGTTACACAGGCAATTTACAAGTCATCAAATTGAAGTTGTTGCATACCCGAATTGAACCAAAGGGGCAGTTATTCATTAGTCAACTGCGATATTACCCCTAACGTTTTCGTTGCACAGGCAATTTACAAGTCATCAAATTGAAATTGTTGCATACCCGATTTGAACCAAAGGGGCAGATATTCATCAGTCAACTGCGATATTACCCAAAACGTTTTGGTTGCACAGGCAATTTACAAGACATCAAATTGAAATTGTTGCATACCCGATTTGAACCAAAGGGGCAGATATTCATCAGTCAACTGCATATTTCCCCTAACTTTTTCGTTGCTCAGGCAATTTGCAAGTCATCAAATTGAAATTGTTGCACACCGGATTTGAACCTAAGGGACAGTTATTCATCAGCCAACTGCGATATTGCCCCTAACTTTTTCGTTATAAAGGCAATTTACAAGTCATCAAATTGAAGTTGTTGCATACCCGAATTGAACCAAAGGGGCAGTTATTCATTAGTCAACTGCGATATTACCCCTAACGTTTTCGTTACACAGGCAATTTACAAGTCATCAAATTGAAGTTGTTGCATACCCGAATTGAACCAAAGGGGCAGTTATTCATCAGTCAACTGCGATATTACCCCTAACGTTTTCGTTGCACAGGCAATTTACAAGTCATCAAATTGAAATTGTTGCATACCCGATTTGAACCAAAGGGGCAGATATTCATCAGTCAACTGCGATATTACCCAAAACGTTTTCGTTGCACAGGCAATTTACAAGACATCAAATTGAAATTGTTGCATACCCGAATTGAACCAAAGGGGCAGTTATTCATTAGTCAACTGCGATATTACCCCTAACGTTTTCGTTACACAGGCAATTTACAAGTCATCAAATTGAAGTTGTTGCATACCCGAATTGAACCAAAGGGGCAGATATTCATCAGCCAACTGCGATATTGCCCCTAACGCTTTCCATCCACCGGCAATTTGCATGACATCGAATTTGGACTGTTGGTCAAAATTCGATATACGTGTTTCATTTTCGTCTCTCAGGATTCGGCTGGGTATAGTACGAATTGACGAGCAGTACTACAACGACACGAGCAGAATCATTCTCACCTGAACCAACGTCCATCAACCCACTGCTTGGTGCCTGAATCCGCGTCGCCCGATAGCTCAGACAGAGATGCGTTCTTGTAGTCTGTAATCAGCCTTGTGGTGTAGGTGTTTATTGCAAAGAAATCCGAGCTGTTGAGCAACTGGCGCTTTTCTTCTTCGGTGAATTCAGGCAGACGAGATTGACCATATCCTTGCAGCTTACTTCTGTTGGCTATCTATTGGAAAGGATAACGGAAAATCGGTGTAAGTTTTTGATCTCACCACGCCATCATTATTCTCGCCATTAATCTCACAGTTAATCTCTCCGTTAATTTCACCGTTAATCGCACCATGAATCTCACCATCTCACCAAAACATTATTAATGTCACCGCTAATCTCACCATAAATCTCACCGTTAATCTCACCATTAATTTCACCACCATACATTAATCTCAACATTAATCTTCACATTAATTTCAACATTAATCTCAGCAAATCGCACCATCTGACCCAGAGAGCATTCATTGAAGTTTGATGACTATGAGTGAGTACCAACCCTCTCCTTCATGATTTTAGGGTAATCTCCCCTGTACATCGGATCAGCGAACCATCCAACCTGAAAAAGCACCGATCTTTCAGCAGCTGCAATGTTGGATGTGTCGTTGTCAGGCGACTGGGCCCATGCTGTGCAGATGACTTGTCCGACCTGCCCTGAGGTTAGAGATATAAAGTGTAAAAAACGAAACAATTGGTATCCCGCACCTTTAAGGCCATTTTTCGAAAGCGCGCAGAAGAGAGATTTTGGATCACGAACTGTGCAGGATTCCAGACGCGGTTTTGGCAAACCGACAGCCGATTTCGGCCAACAAGTCCCTTCAGAAATTCGCCGCACCCTCCAGCAAGAAAATCACAAACTTCTCTACCACAGACAAAATTTTGCGACGAACGGTTGTTTGTCGCAAAATTTTGCGACAAACAACCGTTCTACCTCCAACCTCTCTACCCCTTCCCGCAGAAACGGTGGTTTTCTGCGGGAAGGGGTAGAGAGGTTGGAGGGGCGTTTTTTCATCAGGCATGCGTTTTTCGTGTCTCGGATGATGAGACCTGAGACCTCAGTCTTCTTGCGATTCGGTGAAGCCACATTTGGGGGTGTCTGAAGGGGGTGCAAGGGGTGGTTGTGGAGATATCTCCGTTTTCGCGGAAATCGCGATCGAAAAAAACCAACATTCGAGGTGACTCACCCTGTATAATAGCTCCCGTTTGGGGTGCAAGTTTTCTACGAAAGTCAACGGTGACATTGCGTCTCATATGAGTAGAAAACCAACCATTTCAGAAGGGTTGAGTGAGGATGACCCGATTATAATGTTTCGATAAAAAAGGACAATCATTCAATACCTGAGCCAGCAAGTGCATTCCCTAGCCAAGAGGATGGTGTGCTGTAGGATATACTTTTAGACATGACGCATGCTTAAAAGGCTGGCTTTACATGCAAGACAATGGTAGAAGTGATAAAACAAAACCGCACTTTAGTTAAAAACCTTCATTTTTAATTTTCGGAATCACCGCGAAGCATGGAAAAGTTGGTACCTATTTCCTGATAGCAAATAACCTCACCTCCTTGTTGAGCTTTGAATTCCTTTTCGTAGAGCCGATAGGCAGCCGCATGCGCCCTTATTTGATTATGTGCCGAAATGTAGGTGAGTGTCCCGTCTCCCTTCTTGCCTGGGGCCATTGCACCGTCACCGTATCCGTGATTGGATGTGACGAGACCTTCGTTTATGGTGCACCACATTTTCACCTGCAGGGATTAAATTTAACGGGGGATTAAAAAAACAGGAAAATATGGTTCCTTATGACGTTTGCCATTCGGGTATCTGCATTCGCAATGAGGTCTTTGATGGCCAAACGTGCCCGAATTGTTCCGAAAGTAGTTTAGGATAATTTTGCAGGCAAATCAAAACACACACGTGTGAAGGTATGAGACAAAGAAGGAACCATGTGGAAGCAATGCAAATCTCTCGATGATTCTTTGAACAAATGGGTTGAGGGTGATTGTAAGGAAAGATTTTCCTCGGTGTGCTCAATTATTCCATCAGGCTGGATTTTTATTTTTATATCAATTTGCTTGAACTTTTTTTTTTATTTTTTCCTCTGGGTACAGCATTCTCACAGATCAAAAAATGAGCATTTCTTCGACGGAGCTCAGCGCAGAATGTGGCTATGGATTGAAGAGATAACCCTTTTCATCTTGACCAATTTTGTCCTGAGGATAACTGTGGAACTATCGAACTAAAGAAGCAGAAACGCGCAACGGGATTACCCAAGCCAAATTTCTTTTCCCATACTCGGTAAATCACATTTCCAGAAATGTATCGTGGGAAGCCTCTTTTTCTCGCTTAAACAAAACTGCCGAATTACCCAACCTTGTCGCCCAAGTGTTGGTAGCATGCTCTGGCGTATTCTTTGAACCATTCGCTGATGTTCCTGTTCAGCCAGCCTCCTTTGTCCTCCAAGACCTGAGGCAGGTCCCAATGATAAAGTGTCGCCTGAAAGAAAGCAACGTCGTTTGGTGATTTTTTAAACAAGCCTGAGAAACATTTTTGTTGACCACAAACTTCCTAAACAACATTAAAATTTACTCGTACGGACAAGATGCCCTGTCAAATATTTTTGGATTGTTGGGAACACATTTCTGTGTCGTTTCAAGAGTTTATAAAAAAAACAATTGAGCATGAGGCAGAAATGACACAATTGTGGCCAAACCTTGGGAGTACCATAGAATATTCAGTTGGACCACAAATCGGCAAGAGAGAGACATCCTGGCGGAGTTCAATGGAAATCAATGGAAATAATCACCGCAAAACACTTGATATTCTTGCAATGCGTGACATTGCGTCACGCATCTATGAAATTGAATGCGCCCTGCATTAGTTTGGAACCTTTATAAACCGGGTTGCAAGTGAAGCCTTCTCCGAAGTCCGGCAAAATGTTTGCGATTATCTGAAGATTAGATGCAGCAGTTATTGAGCATCAATCATTGTTTGTAGACGTCGCAGAGAAGACGCCACATTCAGAGGCACTCAAATAGTACCACCTGTGGCTGCTGCGAATAATGTGTAAAAGGCATTAAAATAGCTCTTTATCAAGGGGAACGCTGAGACCCACTTTCCTCATAGCGAGTCCGCGATTAATCTAAAATAATATGAGCCTTTACTCGTCGGCCAACCGAACAAATCTTCAACCCCTGATGACCTATTTCGGTATGGTAAATAGCAGAAGGCTTAAAAATAAAAAGATACACATGTCAATGTTTGCGGCGCATGTCTACATTGATTCCAAATGACGCCTGATTTTGATAATGAACCCGTATGGACGAAGAATATGGTTCGGTGTGCAAGCGGAAGTAAGCACATACCTGTTCTAAAGTGCGTTCATTTTCAGAATGATCCACGCCAAAACTCGCAGAAAAACGAAGGTGGGAGCGGGGGCACGACAGTGGTGTCCAAATTGTACAACATTCTTTGCCTGAATATCCGAGTTGTTTCATTTAAGCGCGACTGGAGAACTGAAATTCCCGAAAGCGCCGGTGGTTCAGTGGTTGAGCGTTGGATCCGTGATCGTGGGTTCGAGTCTCGCCATGGTCAAAACTTTTTAATTTTCATTTGGACATGTTTGCTTAGACAAAACATACCTATCACAGATGGAAAAGCAACCTAAACATGATAATGAAATTTTCCAGATATGAATACGTGTGCCTGTGTTCCAGTTGTTGGCAACAGCAGATGTGGCCGCACACCATTGCAGGTCGGTGCCAATAATTGCAAAGGGAGGTCCAGCGAAGTTTCGGTTCAGCGTTGCACACTGCATATTTTTAACGCAGGATCGGAACGACCAGCAAACCAGAAAGATCGTGGTCACAGAAAATTGAAAAAAACTCCGAAAAATAGAATTATCAAAAGATTGAGAGGTGAAAACCGACAGAGTTTCGAAAATTGAGGCCCCCAGCTCAAAATATCCGATTCCCGATTTTTGCACAAATTTGCACATCCCTGTCTGCAAAAAGGGCGCGGACCATTCTGAAAATGAGCAGACTTTATACACGAGGTGACTTGTTCTTGACGGCCACGTTGACGAAAAGTCCAACAAATTCCCTCCGCTAGAGCCCCATTGAATTATCTCCAAATTCTGAAAATATTGACTCACCCACACTTCCGTTGGTTCACCTCTTCCCAAAATTACTCGGGAAGAGGAGTTCATCCACTGTACAGTCACAGAAACAATAATGACTCCCTAAAAACAAGTACCTACATTGGATCATGCATGGAGTCATTATTGTTTCCGTGGCTGTATACATCCCCCTGAGAGAATGCCTGCAGCCATGGCCAGGCACGGTACATCCATGATACCAGACATGTACAGACCCAGACACAATACTGACTCCCATGATCCAATGTAGGCACTCGTGTTAAGGGAGTCATTATTGTTTCTGTAACTGTACAATCTTATATGTACTCGTGCTTTTGGTGGTGCCTATGTAAATATCTTGTGGCTAAAGAACTACCAAAACGAAACATTCACTATCACATATTTACTAACCACTGGTTGGATCTCCGCTTCAACCAACTTATCCACCAGTCTCTTGTAATACCCCATTCCGAGGGGATTCACACTTCCAGTTCCATTGTGCATCACTCTCGGCCAGGATATTGAAAATCTGTAGTGGGTTACCTGAATTAGAGTTATAAAAAGAGGGAATTTGCCTTGGTGAACTTTGGACGATTGCTGCCACTCTAAACACGAAGTTCAGCTTGGAAACACCATATTTTAACATGGGCTTGGATGGGAGGTGTTCTTTTAGGAACACACGTTTTGTTTTTGGAACACTATAAGTGTTCCATTTGGAACACTTATGGTGTTCCGAAACACCGAATGTGTTCCAAATGTGTTCCGAATGTGTTCCAAGCTGAACTTCGTGTTTAGAGTGGGCAATTTGTCTCGAATGTGCTTTACAGCGAGGCAATGATTTTCACTTCACAGTGTATAAGTGGTGACGGAAGAATTACCTTTTACATACACATAAAAATTACGTTTGTTCATATTTCAGCAAAAACTCCAGACTTCAGAGATTAACTCTGTGACTGTGGGTTTAATGTTTTAGGAAATTTTTAAAATTTCAGTTTGCGTGTCTTTTTTGAGCATGTTGGTTTTTTAGCATGTTGGATCAATTTCAGCAATTTCGAAGCTCATATTTCTGAAACTTCAGCCTTTCTTTAGTAGACTGAAACCAAAATTTTCGTGTCTAGTCCATTTGCTGAAATTCATTGGCTGACAGAATTTCAAGGGTGCAAGATCCTTGGTGGCTTCCATGGAAGCCAATAACAGACAAAGGGAAATCCTCTTAAGGTAAAATCTGGCACCTCAAAATCCGACACCTTTGTTGCAATCTGGCGCTTAAATTTCTGCCGCTTTCATATGAGTAAATAATGCGAGAAAACATGTTTCGGACCCAACAGTCAAATGGGAAAAACATGTGCATGAGAAGATTCAGGAATTGCAGCGATTTTGGTATTGTTAGCAGATGAGACGCATTGCCTAACTTGGAATGA
>JASGXE010015810.1:0-11501 GCA_030068105.1 Sinentomon sp. SZTP_YWyxl | reverse complement strand
CATGCCGCGAATTTCGAAATTCCAAACAAATCACCAGAATTTCAACTGGTGCGTTCCACGTTAAAAACACGAAAAATACATCTTTTACCAATCCTACCTGGTGTCTACCGCGTGGTGTCAACCATGAACCAACTGCATGTTGTCAACCTTCGTGAAAACCTGCTGCGTGGTGTCTGCCCACATGTGTCAAAAAGGTCTTCGGCATTTATCAAAAGATTTTTCCAAATAAATCCCGCCACGATGCGAACCCACCATCCACGTATTTTCAGCACATCGCTTTAGACCACTCGGCCACGACGGCTTCACGAGAAAAACTTTGGTAATCCATATTCACACAATAATTCCCTGGCGATTTGTTTGGAAATTTGGCGCGCGTGCCATCTGTTCAAACTGTTCGGCATCAGTGCAATTTTTGTTGAGAATTTCATTTACTGCCATCTGTGAATTTCACACGAAATCACTTTTCTGCGCCTGTCGCCATCTATGAACCGCAAATAAAGAATGTGGCCGTGTGCCCTTCAGGGGCAAAATTTCGAAAAAATGGCCCGATAAAACCCAGATTCTGGTCCCGTGCGTCGTCTGTCCAAATTTGGGCGAAATCGGCCTAGCGGATCGGCGGGAATCGTCTAACAAAAAAATCGTCTTCTCTTTTATATATAGAGAAGATAGAGATGACAAATAATGACAAATGAACTGACAGAATTGCCATTTTGCATTTTTTCTTGACACCATCAGTGTGCATTTTGGAATTGCTTTCTTCGTCCCATCAACACAAAGCGACGAACACACCTCCGTCGCGCATGCCGCGAATTTCGAAATTCCAAACAAATCACCAGAATTTCAACGAAAAAACACGAAAAAGACATCTTTTACCAATCCTACCTGGTGTCTACCGCGTGGTGTCAACCATGAACCAACTGCATGTTGTCAACCTTCGTGAAAACCTGCTGCGTGGTGTCTGCCCACATGTGTCAAAAAGGTCTTCGGCATTTATCAAAAGATTTTTCCAAATAAATCCCGCCACGATGCGAACCCACCATCCACGTATTTTCAGCACATCGCTTTAGACCACTCGGCCACGACGGCTTCACGAGAAAAAACTTTGGTAATCCATATTCACACAATAATTCCCTGGCGATTTGTTTGGAAATTTGGCGCGCGTGCCATCTGTTCAAACTGTTCGGCATCAGTGCAATTTTTGTTGAGAATTTCATTTACTGCCATCTGTGAATTTCACACGAAATCACTTTTCTGCGCCTGTCGCCATCTATGAACCGCAAATAAAGAATGTGGCCGTGTGCCCTTCAGGGGCAAAATTTCGAAAAAATGGCCCGATAAAACCCAGATTCTGGTCCCGTGCGTCGTCTGTCCAAATTTGGGCGAAATCGGCCTAGCAGATCGGCGGGAATCGTCTAACAAAAAAATCGTCTTCTCTTTTATATATAGAGAAGAAGAGAAGATAGAGAAGATAGAGATAAATTCCAAAAAATTTTCACTTTTCTTGCAGAGGAGTGCATTGTTTCAGGTGGCTCCAAACCGGTCACATGCGAAATTAATCGTCTTTACAAACCGCAAAAACATGATTGAATGGCACAGCATCTCTTGGGAATAAAAAAAATGGTGAATAGTCGCTGTATTCTGTGCCATATTTAAAGTCAATGATCGTATTTTCGGGCAGATGACGACACGTATGACACCGTTTTGAGAACCATAATAATCAGATGCATGCGATTTGGTTGGCCTTATGAGGGCGAAATTGGCAAAAGATGACTCATCATTTCGATTTCTCAAATTGCATGACACGTATGTCCGAATTGAACCCGTAAAAACGCTCTGAAACATGTTTCAGGAGTTGGCCTTTAACAGGTTCTGATCTCACCATTGAGCGTGTTCGGTGTTGCAGAGAATTTAACGTAAGTTTTTTTGTCGATTTGACGGGCGTCTAACGCAGTCTGTACAGGGGCGGATTACAGGCAAGGCCACCCTAGGCCTGGGCCTGGGGCGGCAAAATATTTGGGGCGGCAAATTTTTGAAAAAAAAAAATTAAAAAAAAAATCAAAAAAATTTACAAAAAAATTTTCTTTCCAAACATTTGCCGCCTCAAAACTCAAAAATTGTAGATCAAAGGCAAAAACAAATTGCGATAGTTTCGGCCAAAAAATCACAATCGGATGGGCGGCAAAGCCCCCTCTGTGAAAAAAACAAGAAAGGTTGTGCATCCCTGATCCCAATTTTAATCAAAATCGGCAGAAGCAATTTCAATCCGATCGAATTCCTTGCGGTGCTGGTGCTGCTGTGGTGTGCAATGGATGCCGGAATCATTTGAAGGAGAATTGCCTTCCCATTGGAAACCTGCTACTGCTGAAGAGCGTATAGTGAGGGAGGACATCACAGAGCAGCATTCTGTCTGATACTGCACTCGCGATGCTCGATGGACGGACGAAGACAAAAAAACAAACAATTTCGCCTGTATCCAAACCACAAACTTGTTTTCGAAACCTGCCGAAATTGCAGGTTGCACTGACGCCATTTTTATGCAGATGTTCTGAACTGAAAGCACATTTGATCAAAGGCAAACTCGAAAGCGAATTTCGGCAGCTGCATCGGTGGTCTCGTGGTCAAGGCACTGGACGACTTCCAAATTCGACGCATTGGGCTCGATTCCAGCAGGGATAGTTTTTTTTTTAGATTTTCCTGGCTGGGGGGACTTTTTTCATTTTTGCGGCTGGGGGGCCCAGGCGGTAGGCTGAAACCAAGAGCAGGTTAAGGTAGGTTAGGAAAGGCTAGATCAGGTTGAAATAGCTTAAAATGTCTCGTTAGGGGTGTAAATGAGGTTTTTGTTGCAATGACGTCGCTATGCAACCTGAGATTTCGGTGGGTTTCGAAAATACGCAAACCGCAACCGTTTCCAAACATGACAGTCGGCACGCACTGGGTGCGGCCGCAGCCGGTCCAGGATGACACGCTGCACACCAGGCATGAGGCATCAAATTGAGAAACACTCAATCCGCAGGTGTGTGCGGCGGAAAACACCCATCTCATCAAACCACAACCATAGCGTTTCAAAGAATAAGTGGAAGAACTTTGGGATTTGCGTGGCACAAAAAGTGCATTGCGTTGTTGCGGGTTCAAAGGGGAAGTGCGCATCGAGAGACATGCGAGTGAATGGCGGACCGCGGTGCGATGGTCACAGAAAGTTAAAATTCTCCTGAACAAAGCAATGGTTTTTGATGCAGCTTTCGATGGTGCAAAAGTTGAAAAATGAGCGCTTTCACACATGTAAAATGATGCCAACCTTTCGTCGGTTAAACTCTGCAGTCACTAGAGGAACAAAAATGCTCAAATTTCGGTCTTGCAAAATTCCAGGTTACTGCCAGGTGTTGTCAAAGATTGTGCGATTTTTCCGTTCCAACATGGATTTCGACCTGCGGAAGAGTTGTATTTTTTTAGAAGAACCTTCTGCTTTCCAAAAATACCAAAATCATTGCATTTGAACACCATTCGACAATTGTATGACCAAAGAAAACCTGATATGGCAGCATCGTTTTGTTTTTGAGCGGGGAAGAGGCCACGACTGCCATGGATTTCTAGTGAGGCGCGGCCTCTTCCCCGCTCAAAAACAAAAAGATGCTGCCATGTCATGTTTTCTCTAGGCATACAATTGTCGAATGGTGTTCAAATTCAATGTTTTTGGTATTTTTGGAAAACGGAAGGCTTCCTCTACTCTTCCGCAGGTCGAAACCATGTTGGAACGGACAAAATCACACATCACTTATCTTTGACAATATCTGGCAGGACCCCGGAATTTTGCAAGACCTAAATTTAAGAACTTCTGTTCCTCAAATGATTTCAGAGTTTTACCTGACGAAAGGTTGGGATCATTTAGATGTGCAAATGTGAAAGCGCTAATTTTTCAGGTTTGCACCATCGAAAGCTATCAGAGAAAACCGTCTCTTTGTTCAGGAGAAAATTTTATGTGGGCATCGCGCCGCGGACGGCCATTCACTCTCATGTCTTTTGTCGTGCACTTCCCCTTCAAACACCGCAATTCAGCAGCACGCATTTTGGTCTCATTTCTGCTCCCGTTTGGCTCCATGTTAAATGAAGCACTTTTCGTCCACTTCTACTTTTAAATGTTATGCCACACCAATTCAAGCTGCGCTCCGCCCCGCTGCCTCAACTTTTCTGCATTTATGTTTCTCAATTATTGCTGTTAAAAATAATATTCCTGCTTCTGAACTGAAAGCTGCCGCAATTTGCAGACTTTCATCGGTACCTGACTGTTTTTAAACTTTTTCACTTGGACAAACATTTAAGCATGCACGGCCAGCAGCGCAGCAGGACCCAAATAAACCCATATTGGAAGACGCATGCCAAATTTAAAAGGCGGCAAAAATTTTGTGGCCTCGGGGCGGCAAATTGCTTAATCCGCCTCTGAGTCTGTAGGCTCCCGTCCGAAGACGGGAGCTTGCCCCCGTCCCCGAAGTTGCCCCCGGAGACGGTCGCTGCTGGCCCCAGGGAGGTGGGAAAAAACGGTCAAAGCGGACCGGAGAAAAAACCCACCTATCTTAACGTAAGTTTGCATGTAAAAGGAACCCGAAAAATGAAGCACGAAGGTGAAAAAAAATGCCAAATAAAAATGTGAAGGACCTCTAACAGTGAATAAAAAAGAAAAAGTGGGAAGTGTGCATGAAGGCACCAGTAAAAAAAAATCGGAAAGAAAAGTGAAAAACCCGAACGAAACGGTTTACAACATATCAGCTTTCGTTTCATATATTGGGCCGATTTTTTAAACGAAGCCCATCCTTTAGGCCGCGGATTGTTTTCTTTTTAAATGCAATTTTGTACACAAAAAGAAAAGAATCCGCGGCCTAAAAGATGGGCTTCGTTTAAAAAATCGACCCATTATGTTGAAATTTTGCAGAATTTTGTTGATTTTTGACAAAATTTTCACGTTTGAAGGTGAAAAACATGAAAGAACAGCGACTGTTTGCGAGATTCCTTGAGCAAAACATTGAGTGTTTTTTTCAGACGATATCGCCATTTTGCTCTCAGATGATCTGATGATTCGCGTGTAAAGGTGCTCTGTCTCGTTGAAAAGAAAGGACATCAACCACACACTCCTCATGCCGTTTTCTCAGCGTGCTTTGCAGGCGATCATACACAAGAACAAATATGGCCGTCGTCATTCAAAAGTTCACAAACACGTGAATTGAATTGGAATGTCCGTCCAGAGGCGGTCAATGACGTGGTCGATTTTGCGACTGAAAACGGGTCTCCTGGTCTGAAAACGGGTTCGTTCACAACAATTATGTTGCTTGGCATGCTGGCTGCTCTTTTTATCCATCCTTCATTGTTTTGATTTTGTCTCCGACGGCGTCATTTTGTTGTCCCAACGTTCTTGGTTTTTCTGTGACGGGGTCGCTTTGCTGGCCAAACATTTGACTTGCGCTTTGCCTTTTTGTTTTCACTGCCATGAATTTGGCGTTTTGTGAGTGCAGGTACAAACTGCGGGGGGGCAGTGAAAAAAAAACCACAGTCAAACATCGTCGGTTCGGGAAATAAATTATTGCATGATTGGAAAAGAGAAGAAAAGAGCGACAAGAATTGGGCCCCAAAAACCGAAAATGGCCTTGAACTTATACCTGTGTATATGATGTAGGTATATACTGCAGATATACTGTATATACAAATGTACTTATACCTTCCGCCTACCGACCTACCCAGTCATGCCAGTCTTTGTCGGTTCGAAACACATTCATATCACACCAAAAAATGCCTCACTGACCTGAAAATTTTGCAGCAATGAAGCTTTTGCAGCAACTTTGATGGGAAAAAACAATTCCGTGTGGCGCATTTTCAATGCAAGATCAGGATGTCGTGTCGCCTGTCGGCTTGCAGCCGACGCATTTCAAAATTCATTTCGAGCGGGGGTTGAAGGCCTTTTGAACAGTGTTCAGAGAGATGTTGGTTTGAGGGCCATGGGGGGCAATAGGCTGGTAGCTCAAGCTGGGTTGGATGGAGAGTGGGCATGTGCAAGTTTTGAGGTGAGAGAAGCTAGAGCTAAGATTGGATACTTGGCAAGGCTGCAATACATGGATCGGGACCGGTTTGCGAAGAAGGTTTTCATGTATGTGCAGGCAATGAGTAGTGGAACATCATGGCAAAAACGGATTCGTCAAATTGAAAGGTGGAAGGGTACATTAGGGTGGGGCAGGTACATGGATCTGGAATCCGAGAAAGATTGTGTACGCAGAGAGAGGAGAGAGATTGAACAGGAGCAGTGGCATCGGTGGAGAAGGGAAGTGTCACAGAAAAGCTCACTGACTGGGTATTCTGCAAAGGATCAAATGCGTTGGGATGGAATATATGATGGTTCTTTTGGCAGCGACTTGTTGTTTCGGGCCAGGGTGGGTGCTCTAGAAACTGCGAGACGGTTGCGTTGGGTGGATGGGAAGGAGGAATGCAGGCTCTGTGGGGCAGAGTCGGAAGACTTGTGCCACATATTCCTGTGGTGCAGGTCAATGATTAAAGAGAGAAGTTTTTCTGGGTGGATGGATGTGGACGGGGGCGTTCACAAAGAGCAGGAATGGGCACTTGTTCGTGAGCGACTGGGAATAGGGAGGGAGAAGGAATCAGACCAGTGGGTGGAACATGCGAAGCAATATCTTGTGAAGTGGAAGGGAAAGGTTTCTGCTGCCTAGGAGTGGGGGTTGGAGATTTTTTTGTTTTCTTTATCTATTTTTTCGGATCCGATCTGGTGCATTGCCACGGGGTTGATAAACATGAGGTTTGGGAAAGGGTCGGGGACCCACGCCCAGACCTAAGCCGGGAACCTGCCCGGAGACGGCGGCCCATGTTGGCGGCCCCCCACTGCGTGGTCAGTGCAAAACCGTTTTCACGCAGCTGGGAAGGGGAGTGTGCGTACTGCTGGCGAACGCCGTGGTGCTTCCGTGACTCCCTGCGCTAGTTAACCGAGCTTATGCCGGACAGCGCTCAGCCGCGTGACTGACACAAGGCGAACCATTCCCCCGTTGTTGTGCACTGGAAAGGGGAAGTTCTCATCTCTATTTCATTTAATTCACTTTCTTGCATCTCTTATTTCTTTCTTGTATCTCTTATTTCTTTCTTGTATTTCTTTATGTCATCTTTATTTCTTTTTTTTTATTCTTTTTAAAAGCTGCCTCTTTTGAAGTTGCTTTGCTTCCTTCCTTCATCCTTTTTTCTCTTTTTTTCTCCTGTTTTAGATAATAAACGAATGTCAAGGTGAGCAGTTGGATGAACTGTGGTAAGGGATCCTGATGAACTCAGAAGATGACACGGAATGAAGGACGAAGGAGGTGTAGATAAATGACGAATGTGAAGGTGAACAGTTGGACGAACAACTGTGGTGAGGGATGTCTGACGAGCCCGGGTGATGACACTGAATGGATGACGAAGGATGTTAATGACGATGCCTAGCCCGGGAGATGATTGATCTGACATGAGCAAATGATGAAGGATTTAGCCAAAATTCAAAGCTAAGTTTTTTCGTTTCGCTTTCATTAATTTTGTCTTTAGGTACCTAGGTAGGTAGGCCTGATTAAACTTATCTCAGATTTCAGGGCAAGAGGAGTTTGAACATGTTTGTGAAGGAGCAGTCTCGTTTGCATCTTTTGATGTTTTGCTGTGTGGTTCAAGTTTGAGTTGGGCTAGATAGTGGTTAGGTATTTCTATAATGTAGGTATGTAATTTTGTGTTGCGCTGGGGTTTTGTGAGTGAGTGAAAGATGTTTTTCTTCAATTGTTTTGTCTTTTTAGTCGAAAGTAAATTTTAGGTTGTGGGTTTTTGCCGAAAAGAAGGCATCATACCTTACGTCTTGTCTTGTCTTGTCTTGATTTCGTGTGCAATTACCATGTTTTGAAAAAAAAACTTAGTCCGTCCCAGAGTGGCGGCAAGTTACAGAAAATACTAAACCACGACCATACGGGGTACCGAACACCAGGTGGGTATGGTGAATGATTGGTATGAATGGCGCCAGAGTAAGGCGCAAAGTATGAATGGGTTGATGTGGGCGAAAAGAAGCCCTGGGGAACACCCCGAAAACCTTACACAAGTTTAAAGTTTTTTAAAGTTTTATTTGCCGAAAAGAAGGCATCATACCTTACGTCTTGTCTTGTCTTGTATCGAATTTGCCGAAAAGAAGGCATCACACCTTTCGTCTTGTCTTGTCTTGTATCGAGCTTGTGCCGGACAGCGCTCACGCCGCGTGGCGTGACTGACACAAGGCGAACCATTCCCCCGTTGTTGTGCACTGGAAAGGGGAAGTTCTCATCTCTATTTCATTTAATTCACTTTCTTGCATCTCTTATTTCTTTCTTGTATTTTTTATGTCATCTTTATTTCTTTTCTTTTTTATTCTTTTTAAAAAGCTGCCTCTTTTGAAGGTGCTTTGCTTCCTTCCTTCATCCTTTTTTCTCTTTCTTTTCTCTTTCTTTTTTCTCCTGTTTTAGATAATAAACGAATGTCAAGGTGAGCAGTTGGATGAACTGTGGTGAGGGATGTCTGATGAACTCAGGAGATGACACGGAATGAAGGACGAAGGAGGTGTAGATTAATGACGAATGTGAAGGTGAATATTTTTTTTTATTTTACTGCGGGGTCGGCAGCCAGCAGCAAAAAGTGGCGCGACCCCTCATCGCCGACGCGATGATGCCACGAAGGAGGCCAGAAAACAAAAGACCCAACAGTGAGTGAGTCGGAGCGCATGAAAAAGAAAATCCAACAACATAGCATCATCAGGGAATAGGGATGCAGTGTTGTTAGCATCTCGGGAGGCATTTCCAGAAAAATAACAAAAATTTTTAATTTGAAAAAAAGAACAGCAAACTCATAACGCTCAACCAATCAACAGCAACACTGCAAAGATAAAAACGGAAAACGAAACAAACTTGGAATCAATTCAATGGAAGTAAAAAGAAGAACTGAAGCTTTGAAGGAAGCTTTTGCACCCTGCACCAGCAGTATGCTAAAAAGTGTCAGACTGGTTATAGTACACATAAACGCTCTGTTGGACTTTGGAAGTTCAAGGAAGTTTTGAACCTGTTTCGGCCTCTTCGCATTGGTTTGAATTTCTCCTTCCTTTCTTCAACAGGAGGTTTCAACGTGTTATGAAGGCAGTTATACAGGTCGTTGGCATTGGCAGAGCTCCCAATAAGCTTTTCCAACTCGTGCAGTTCCAATTTGACAAGGTGAGGCAGACTGATTCCTCTGTTGAGAATGGAATAAATGTTTTTCGAGTTGATGCCAGGAAGCTTCAGGAGGAAACTCTCCAGAACAGGATTGTAACGATCGGCTGGGAGGAAATTCGAACCGGTTTCATCCTGCTTGGAGCCAATCATGGAAGCCTGCTTGGAGTCTGGTTGTTTCTGACCGGTCTTCAATTCCTGAAAGATTTCTGCAGTTGCAAATGGACTGGGAGACCACAATATCCTCAGTGTTGGAAAATGCATTGTCAAAAGCTGAAGCCGTGAAGTAACTTCACTACTGGACCCAGTATCACTTGAAAGGTAGTACTGGCCTGCATGCAATGAAAAAGGCTTGTTTTGGTCGAACTCTATCAGTAGAATGGGCCGAGAATAATATCGGGTGAGTGCCTGCGCTTGGTTGTACAGTCTGCCATTGTTCAGAGAACCAATCAGATCGCTGACACTCTTCCTCTCGACACAGATGTCAGGTGTCAAAACATAATCACCAACCTCAAGAGTGACTGGTTCAATTTCAATTCCTCTTCTATGAATCAAAGAAGGTAGCTCACTCCTGAATTCCCTCATATCAACAATGATAACCTGCTGTTGACTAGTGCCCAAAAGGTCATCTCTGCCACCACCTTTCCTTGTGTTCGCATTCTGCTTGGACCCAGGTGCCATGTCACTTGCTTTCGTAGGATCTCGAGAAAGGATGGCATTATCCGGACCTCCTTCTTGCTCTTCGGGGATTACCAAAGTAGCTTTCTCTCTGATGAGATGCTCAAATGCTTGCTTTTCTTTCTTCAAAGTTGTTAAGTATGTCTGCTCTTCGACTGATCCTTGAAAGATCATGAAGTAGACCCTCACCCTCAGATCAGGATTCAATGCTTGGAAGACCTCCAGCCTGCGTATGGTGGACACTTCAACATCATACATCACAACGTAGACAAACTTCATGCTTCTCAACAATCTTAGGATGTTCAATTGATTCTTGCTTCCTGCCATTGCATGAACAATCGCAGATGGCAGCTGTGAGGTAGATGTTGTTCGCCCATCAGAATCACAGAGTTTATTGCCTGCAACTGTACCATCGTCACTCTTTAGACAATCGCCCTTGGCACCAGTATTATTTTCCCCTTGAATTTTGACACCGCCATAGAGTTGAGTCAACATCTGCCCTTTGCCATTCCCATCTTGATTTGATGAATTGAGCAATGGGAATTTGAATCCAAATTTCTCCGACAAATCTCGATTGAACCTCGGCCGAATGACATCTTGAGGTCCAGAATCCAAAACCTCTCGAATTTGGCAGCACGTCCGCTCGTCTTGGGTCAGAATTAAAACCATTTTGCACTTCTCTTGATCGATTTCCTTTTCCATTTCTCCACCAACTTCTTTGAGTATTTCAAACAAGACCTTCCACTTCGGAGGCTCCTCGGGGAACTGCAACTCGACAGGATCACTGCGTTTGGAGGATTTGTCATCATGCTTCCTTTTTGTTGCCACTTTTCTTCCTGACCCAGTCTTGGAATCTTCCACTTTTTTCAGGCAGTCTCTCACATCTTCCTCTCTACTCCCCACAACCCGTTCCTTGGCTAAAACGAAGAGTGTTTCAGCTGAATCCATCAATATCCAACCAGATGACTGAAGTGCATTTTCGAGTGTTCGGAGTGAGGACACAAATGTGTAGAAAGACACACAATCATGTTGTGTGAGATACATTAGAAGATCCCTCAACAGCCGAGTGTCGTTCACAAGTTGCCTGCTCTTCTTGCTCAACTGATGCCAAATCGGATCCAAATGAGTTTTGACCAACTTTGAAAACATCCTGGACATAACATTCTCGACACTGAAGTCTGAGCTATCCAGAGAACTGTTGCAACGAAGCAGTTCTTTTGTTGTGTACGACAGAAGGTCAAGAATGGCAATCTGAATGGACTGCATGGCTGGAGTCATTTTTAAATGCAGTTCGACAACATGTGGCTGGCATTTTTCCAACGTCGATCGTACCGTTGATTGGAAGCGTGGCCAGAGGTACAGGTTGCGAAGAAAGAGGTTCTTCATGATGCGTGAAACATGGCACAAGCCCAGCGTAAATGACTGGGGATTATTTGAAACAGCTTTTATGAAACCAGTCTTGTTACCCTGTCGGAAAAGTCGCAAAATGAATGCAGTCTGGCAAGATTCAAGAATTTGCAAAAAAAATAGCATCACATACCCATGTTCAATGTTTCATCGGTTCCAATTCGTCAAGATGACAGGTCGTTGGATTGA
>JASGXE010015782.1:0-14111 GCA_030068105.1 Sinentomon sp. SZTP_YWyxl | reverse complement strand
GAAATGGTGAAATTGACCAATGCTAAGTTGCTCTTGCACGCTACGAAACACTTGAGACCGAAAATGGTAAAATCGACCAATTATTGTAAGTTGCTCTTGCACGCTACGAAACACTTGAGACCGGAAATGGTAAATTCGGACAATGGTAAGTTTCTCTTGCACGCTACGAAACAGCTACGAAACACTTGAGACCGGAAATGGTAAATTCGGACAATGGTAAGTTTCTCTTGCACGCTACGAAACAGTTGAGACCGGAAATGGTGAAATTGACCAATGGTAAGTTGCTCTTGCACGCTACGAAACACTTGAGACCGGAAATGGTAAAATCAGACAAAGGTAAGTTGCTCTTGCACGCTACGAAACACTTGAGACCTGAAATGGTGAAATCAGACAAAGGCAAGTTGCTCTTGCATGCTACGAAACAGTTGAGATCGGAAATGGTGAAATTGACCAATGGTAAGTTGCTCTTGCATGCTCCGAAACAGTTGAGACCGGAAATGGTGAAATTGACCAATGGTAAGTTGCTCTTGCACGCTACGAAACACTTGAGACCGGAAATGGTAAATTCGGACAATGTTAAGTTGCTCTTGCACGCTACGAAACAGTTGAGACCGGAAATGGTGAAATTGACAAATGCAAAGTTGCTCTTGCACGCTACGAAACACTTGAGACCGGAAATGGTCAATTCGGACAATGGTAAGTTGCTCTTGCATGCTACGAAACAGTTGAGACCGGAAATGATGAAATTGACCACGCTACGAAACACTTGAGACCGGAAATGGTAAATTCGGACAATGGTAAGCCCTGTGTCGATGAAAAATTTATGTTAAAGTCACCCATGAAAAAAGTGGGATTGGTTGGAGCATTCACTTGCATGAAGTCTGTGACAATTTGGGAAAAGCCCAAAACTAGAAGAGAAGGTATTCTATGCACACAAACATATCAATGGCCAAATCTTGCATGGAAATGGAGTCAAAAATATGTGAATATGTATGGTTTCCATGAGCCTGGCCGCACACAAACCTGGGCAGTCAATAACGTTGGCAATGAAATGCTTATGGATAAACGACACCAACCCCACCTCCTCTTCTCTCTAAACGCTTAGCGAAAAGAAGAAAGAGATCAGTTTTTTTACATGGCAGCTTCTCTTTCTGTGTCCCAAGTTTCTGTTACTCCGACAATATGCACATCACAATGCAATAAATTTAATAGTAACCCCAACTTTTCCATATTCTTTGACAGACTGCGTATATTGCAATTGAGAATTATTAAATCGTTAATTTGCTTAATTAATACTCAATTTATCAGGAGTGACAGGTTGTTTTGGGTCTGTTTTCAATGGAATCCATTGGTGGGTATGAATGAAATGTCAAAGTAAAAGTGCAAACAATGGATCAATAAGTTTAATGGACAATTTTGGCAGGATCAGCAATGCTGTTAACCACAAATGCTCTTTCTCATTCCGCATTCTTCATCAGGACTTTGCAATCCGCTGTCCACAGGAACTTCCAGGCTGCATGAACTTTGGCTTCCTTGGCTCTGGCAAAAAGTTCAGCATTGGATTTGAAAAGATGCTTGTTGACGAAGATCGAAGCATTGGGAACCTTATCAAATCCCAAGTCTGCAGAATAAAGCCTTGCCTTTCGAAGACTGGATAGGAAGGCATTCTTTTTCATCCTGGTCACAAACTTTACAACAATGCTTTTATTACCGTCAGTATTTGTGGATGGCAGGCAGTGAGCCACATCCACATCACGTGGGATGTCAAGCGAGCAGTTGAAGGGCTATTTAGGATAAGGGCTTTTCCAACAAATTTTCAATTTTGTGATTTTTGAATTTTCTGGTAATTTGGATAAGGGCTTATCTTTTTTTTTCTATCCTTGGTCCCCGATTCTCTTTGCGTGGTGGAAGCCTTTGTCCAAATTACTCTGGAGCCTCGGGTGGATTTAGAGAAAGGTCTTGGAGAGGGCTTTTGCTGCATCAGTAATGAAGACCGAAATAGGATAATATTTAGGAATAGGACCGAAATAGGACCCCACCCACCTAGAGGAATAGAAAGAAGAAACAAATTAGCACATCCTAACAAATTAACCAATTCAAGCAACCAACTGCCACATTCTCTCAACATGAGCACCTTTTATCTACAAAGCATTACATGGAGAAGGGCTTATGCTGTACTCGGGGATTATCCTAACTTAAAACATGTTTCCGCAAAGCCCTAATGATTTACAAGGAGAAGGGCTTAACCAACAAAAATTCAACTTCAATCAACCACAGCTGGTGAAAACATCACATTTGAGAAGCCAAGGAAGAGCAGAGTCATTCGGCATACCTGATGAATGCTCTTCTAGAATATTGTGTCATTACATCCCCCATTGTTGATATAATATAAAAAAAAATGCTTTTATCTCGAAACAGATATTTTGCACGCAAGCCCTTATCCTAAATAGCCCTTCAGTTGACCTTCGTAGCAATTTTAATAAGAAATTTGCAAACAACCCAGGATCAGTTCATGTGGGAAGAAACAGCACTCCTTTCATGACTAGATTATTTATCCGAGTGGACTGCTGCAGCCTTCCACATCAGAATCAGATATATTTTGGACTTAAAGACCTTAGACAGGGTTGCCACTCACCTGGAAAACCTGGAAAT
The DNA here is from genome assembly GCA_030068105.1 of Sinentomon sp. SZTP_YWyxl. NCBI lineage: Eukaryota > Metazoa > Arthropoda > Protura > Sinentomata > Sinentomidae > Sinentomon > Sinentomon sp. SZTP_YWyxl. The sequence goes on along the minus strand of JASGXE010015782.1, from coordinate 11,459 downwards.
TACAGGGAAATGAAATTCTAACCTGGGAATTACAGGGAAACTCGCTGAAAAAGCCAAAAAACCTGGAAAATGCAGGGAAATCAAATTTCGGCAATGATGAACTTGAGCTGAAGAAAAATATAATTACATTCGGAAAAATACAGAAAGGCATAATTTACATTACATTTACATGCCTACAGCAAAGCAAATTTTCTATGATCACCACAAAACAATCAATTTTCTCAATTTTCATTTAAATTTTTAATCTTGACTGGTTGAATGCAGAAATAAAAACTACTTAAAACTAGCTTTGTCGTTCTGGAAATCTGCAGATTTTTACCTGGAAAACCTGGAAAATACAGGGAAATTGGAAATGGAAACAGAATGGCAACCCTGTTAGATTTACACACTGAGATGTGAGGATTCGAGCTGGGATTCGGATTCAATTTTTTTTTTGGATTCAGGTTTGGATTTGATATCTGGTGACTTCATGATTCAGGTTGGATTCGGATTCAAGAATTTTCAACGGAATCAGATTCGAGATTTCCAGCTTTTTTCGGTACTTTTGAATATTTGATAAAATTATTGAAATTTTGAAATGATTTGCTATGAAAATGTAAATGAAACACCTGCACTTGTTTGAACCATGAAAATGAAACTGATCTTTATGTAAACAAATTGAATTTTTGTTGTGTGCTTCTTTTTCTTTTTTCTGTTTGTGATAAATTGAAATTATAATGAAATTAAAACAAACAGAAAAAAAAATTCCGGATTCAAATGGAGTCGCACACTCTGGCATTTGTAGAGACCCTGATCCTGTGTTCTTATTGGGGTTTTCCATTGCAGCTTGTTAATCTCAGGTTCCTGGCCAAAGCATATCTTGACAAGTGTGTCCGAACTGTTACCAAGTTCAAAGGCAACTTGCCAGAAGTTGAGTGAGCATGTTCTTTTTAAATATAGGAAGGTAGGTACCTGATAGCCTATAAATTAAGTGCCCCCCCATTTTGTGTTGTACTTAAAAATGCCAAGACCAAGGCCGTGAAGGCAAAGCGCAAGTCAAATGTTTGTTTGGCATAAAACTTGGTTGGAGGTTTCGGGAAACCACACCCACACATACACCTGCGAGGGGCATCTGAGGGGTCGAAGATAATTGTTCTAGGAAGGATTAATATTTCTCTGTTTTTTTCTACACTAGATGAATGCTTGCAACAATTTATTCGATCCAGTGTGAAGTCTCGTTAAAAGGTTGCAGTTGTTATGCTTATTCCAAGCCTGAAAGTTTTGGCACTCTTGTTTGCCACCATTTGGTTAACTGTCAGGACCTGTGAGGTAAGTCATTTTATTTTGTCATGTTCCATTCATTTTTGTCCCAATCTGACAGGTTGATTTTGTGAAGGGAAAGCCAATTAAGCCACTAAAGTTTTATGTTCCTCTCTTCCATGGAGGGGAGATGATGTCAGGAATAAAATTTGCTTCGGAGCAAATGTTTGCCCCTGCTAGCTAGTTTCAAAAGTGCTGTCACAGGATTACGAATTTGCTCCGGAGAAAATTTCATTCCTGACATCATCTCCCCCCACACCAGAGATAAAAATGTACCTAATCAGCAAAATTTTGGCTAAAATTTCACAAAAGGATAAAGCTTACTTAATCAGTCGGAAATATTTTTGGCAGGTGGAAGTATTCCCAAAAGTGGGAGCTTTGCTTCGACTGCGACTCTAAATTACAGGTTGGAGATATTCTGAATCTTCCCCGGGAATCTTCAAAAAATTCAAGAGCTGGGTATACCCATCAAAAAATAACACGAACATGCAATGTGAGTGTGGTGTCATTTTGTTGCATTTTGTTTGCTCTGGTCGGTGGGCTCTGACCCATCCACCAGTGGCAGAGAGAGAGAGTGTGTGCTTGCATGCCTTCGCCGTATTTCCCAACCAGATGCTTTGTTGTTGAATGTATCCAGCCTAAATGGTGATATTGAAAAGTGTATTTGACACACCTAAATCTGAACTTCCCAGTGGGCATGTTATTTTGGGGGGCAGGGAGCAGCTGCCCAGCACAGAGGTTCACTTGACCAATTAGCATGTGCTTTGGTGCTCCCTGCTTGGAAATTTGGCCTTGAGCACAAATAGGTATTGCACCCAAAATGATCTCCAAATTTCACCTCCCCCTGTTGAGTCTCCAAAACCCTTGGAATGACGATGATCAGCTTCACTTGCGTGCGATTAGGTAATTTTTGGAATCTGTGCTTGCCATTGAATATTGATTACCTACCTGCAGCAGGTGGTACTATGCACCGATACCAAAATTAACAATGCCCTTTTTGTGCCTCCCAGTTCCAGCCTTTGGAAACTCCTTGCCGAAATAATTTTTGGAGTTTTGTCCTGTCCAACAAAATTCTAATCTTCCTGCTGCTTGTGCATTCCATCTCTTTAAGAGGCCTGCGAATCAGTTAGGAATGACAATTGCTGTGTTGCAATCTGTACTTGTCTCTTTCATTAAAGCATGGGTTTTTGCATTTTTTTTTTAATTTTCAGGCGCAGTATGAAGATCGACGCTGTAATGGGTTTTTGCATTTTTTTTTAATTTTCAGGCGCAGTATGAAGATCGACGCTGTAATGGGTTTTTGCATTTTTTTTTTTAATTTTCAGGCGAGTATGAAGATCGACGCTGTAATGGGTTTTTGCATTTTTTTTTTAATTTTCAGGCGCAGTATGAAGATCGACGCTGTAAATGTGTTTGTCCTGATCTATCCGACTTAAACATAAGTAATACAACACAACCAGAAAAACTCTATATTGGAACAGATGTTTTGGGTGATGAATGGCAAGTGTTAAAGACTTCAATGTTGGTCTGTTCTTTTTTTCAGATTGATCTTGACAAGGTTGAAAATGAGTTGGCATGGCAGACGAGAGATGAAAATCGGTGTTTGAAAATGTGTGGCCATTCTTGAAAATGTGTGGCCATGTTCTTTTTATTTCTTCAATTGTATACACCATGTTTTCACATGACAATAATTAATAAAATTTTGCATAGCTATGCCTAAATACGAGCAGGTACACAATATTCTCTGGGTGGCTGCGAAGGATCATGGAAAATTACCTATGTAGGCCTAAGTGTTTTTTTAATGAATGATATAGGTATAAGGTATGCATGCCTAAAATTATTTCACATGTTATTTTTGTACGTAAAAATGTTCTCAAAATCGATCCCAGAGAGGAAAATAAATTTGGCAAAATCGATCCCAGACAGGAAAAATTGGCTTTTTGAAGTGAATCGGGAAGTTCCCAATAAGCTGCTTAATTGGGAAATGGGCTATTTTTAGGTGCCGCATCTGTGTTTGATGTTGAATTAGTGTCTGTATAAGACCCACAGAATCTGAAATCATTTTTGCGATCTGCAGACGTGAAAGAAACTTCAGAAAACTGTCGTGAAAAAAAAAACTCGAGCTTTCTTGTTTCAATGATATCCAATTGTGTTTGGCAGCATGATGTCATCAAAGTGATGTCGAAAAGGGTACACTTAATTTTGTCTGGAAAATATCCTTGTTTCATCATTCCTCCAAGTTGCCCTATGGTGTGTCACGGATTACCTATGCATCCTGAGCAAGAAATATTGGAATAAAAATTGTACGGTGATCATCCGAGAGTAATCAGCTATTTAGAGTTTAGACCTAATTTTTCTGTCTGATTTCACATGTCAACTACCTACTGAAATTTGATTTTACGTGATAACTAAATGTTTCTACATCTTAGAAATTACATCGGCAGGAGTCTGGAAAAGGAAAATTAACTTTTTGAAATGCAAATGCGCATGTTCTGCAACTGTGATGATTCGAAATGATCGAATAAGAGTGAAACCTCACCAGTCAACTCGGTCAGTTCAATGTATTGTTCCATTTTTATGTGAGTACCTACTTCCAACACGATTTGGTTTGTGCAGCTGATCAGACTTTCATGGTACCAAATTTTCTTTCCTTTTTAGTAATTGTGCCAATGTGATAATGCCTAGTTTCAAAGACTCCATCGTGAATGAAAAGGAACTTTGCCCAAGATGTGCTTGCAAGTATGAAAATAGGAACACCACTGTTATTAAGGTTGGTTTTACTGGGATATTTCTGTGTTTAGCCATTGATTTAGTCTCGCATGTCTTAATGCTTGGGGTTGAGGATATTATAATCATGTGTGGCTGGTTTCTTATCTGGCTGAACTCAGCAGGTTATGGTGGTGACGCATTTGGCATAGGCTGTTGGCAGAGTGATCTCTGGAGTTTGACAGGGAAACATCCTCTTGCCTTTGCTATTTTCTACCTACCCACATAAATGACCTACGTAAAGTCTCTCATGTCAAGATTTCCTATTTGCAGTTGATTGTGATAACAAGTGAAATGACATCTATTTATGACATCCTACTTTTTAACCTTTTCTCAGTCGGAGGTCTTCCACTGGGCTGCTGGTCGGAGTTTTACGAGGGGCATCCAATAAGTGGGTGCACTTTTTAGTGTACCCCAGCACAATCTTGTTGGATTTTCATGTCCCTGGTATGAAAAGAAAGTCCAATTCTTCACATTTTCGGCAGTCTTTGAGGTGTTTTTCTCAGATTCGTCTGACTACAATGATAGCATATGACACAGAGGCCTCTTTTACACACTGGCTGAAGTTAGGCACTTACACAGACCTATCACAATAAAGCTCACCATTTCAAAGTTCCTCACAACTTCGGTCATAGGCAAGAAAACTTTGCAGGCACTTGCAGAATGAAAAGGGGACAATTCTCTGTTGAAACGGTCAATACGTAACCGAACGGGACATTTTAATGAACGTTTGGAAACATTGTTCAAACATCAGCAACGTGGATGCTGCATGCTAACCACCAGCAATGCTTACCTATGTTCGATTTTTTGAAGATTTAAAGACCAGGAATGCCAAATTATTGGCCATGCATGATCTTGCTGAATCTTCTGGGATATGCCGTCCATCAGACTGACAACTCTTCTGTGAAACAGATTTTGCAGATCGGATGTGCTCTGGAATTTCAAATTGCAGCAAAATTGGGACATTGCTCGGTTGATGGATTTACAGAGAGTGTTGCCAATGACTGGTCAAAATATGCTTCACACCAGCCCAGTGGTCGTTACTTTGCTTCCTGTGGCGTTCTTTGATTTCTGCGACTTAAAGAATTTCTGACGGAAGGAAATCTTGGTTGAAGTGAGCAAAAACGGCACTTTTCCAGGTGGCCTTCACCAAATAATGCAATGAAAAATGGATTGCTGACAAAATAGCCACATCACGTACAACGACAACAAAGTTTCACCGAAAACACTGTACCTACCGACCTGTTATCCGCAAATCGATTTTTGATCTTTAGGCACCTTTCATCATGCCTGCAATCATATGTCTCACACCGCAGTCAAGTACAAATTCTACATTCGTTTTTTGCTCTCCTTTTGTCCTGGCTTCCTACTCCGACACTGTTTTGCTTCCGATCGGCGGCCTTTTTGAATGATCTTTAGGCACCTTTGCCTCTTGTGTGTCTGCTTGGTCCCTAATTTTCTCTGCTCACCCCTGTCATTAAGAAGAATTCTTGTGTGCACTCTTCTTGTCAGCTCTGGTTTCATGTCACACTTGTCCTTCTGTTTTCCTTCTCCTTGATTTACTTTTTATTTTAGTAAATTCATTATCCTATGGGTGGAAGGTTTTCCATCCTCGTGGTTGCGGGACGTGTTTTTATGGGGACACTGGTTAATGGCTGATGCCCTAGGGATGATCCGTTAGGCGAAGTTCGGATTTAGCCACCTGTCTCCCCCGCAGTCCGAGAAAAATTATTTCATCGTTTTTTTGCTCTGATGAAAAAATGTTTTCTGTGCAAAATTGACATAAACAGGTGAATGATCCATGCGGTGTTGAGAGGAGTGCTTTTATGGGGCATGCATTTGAATTTTTCCAAGTGTTCAATAGTTTATTTCACATACGGAAGAAGCCCATTTCTTCCCAAATATTGCCTGTCTGATATTGATTTGTCTGTCTGTGATGGTGCTTGGTATCACATTTACAAAAACAGGTGCTGGAGCAAGTGTGGTGACAGTGTAGTAAACAAAGCTTTTTCAGCATTATTCTTTGTTTGACGATTTCGTCAGGCGAGCAAAGAAGTTAAAGAAAGGTGATTCATGGTGAAGAAACTTGAAAGAGTTCAGAGAATGCAGCAGCACGTTTTTGCAATTTTAGTTCTGCAAGCAGCGAAACATGTTTCACATCAACTTGGATGGAGTTCCTTTGCTAAGTGGGGGAAGTTCTCAAGGCTCACGGGTATTTTTCTGGGACTAAACAATCTTGGTGGATAGGCTAGTTTGAAATAAAATCTGCTTCTTCCCACCTACAGGGAAAACTACAGGAAAAAAAACTCTAAAAAACACCGGAAGAAGCATGGTTTTTTCTTTTCAATTATGCATAGGATAAAATTAGCCTCTTGGCATGCTTGTGGGGATGTATGGAAGTCTCCCTTGTTGTCGGGACTCCAAATTACTGATTTCTGGACAAATGAATTTTCGGTTTTGGTAAAGATTAAGTGCAAGGACTTTAAAAATTACTGTTCACCTCAGGGTCACATGATACATCTCAGTGTTTTGGTCTTTCTCTTAGTTTAGCACTAGGATAAGTTTTGGTCTTTCTCTGTCTGATCTTTCTCATTCGTTTTTCCGGACAATGTTACAGTGCTCCATTATTTTGTGTTGTTTCTGTTGCCTTAGATTTGTTTTAGTTCTCTCTGTACTACAGATTAAATTTTTCTTCGTTAACTTTTGCTTTGCCATGTCCTTGTGAACAGGCAATTGTTGAAATCGAAAATGATGAGGTAAATATTTAGATTTAGATCATTGCAGAATGGGCAGAGCATTAGTCTCAGCAAGCATCATTGAGACAATGTTTGTGGTAAATTGAAAGGCAATTCTGGATGAATCAAGTTCCAAAGACAATTTTTGAACAAAACTACAATAATTGCGAATATTTTATCGGTTTTCGATAGGTACCTACTTATCGGAATTTATTGAAAGTAGTTTATCGGTAAAACGCCATATCGGTTCATCCCTATTTAAATGTTCATGGATCGCTTCTGATTCATCTTTGTTCTAGTTCCACTCTATCTCGCTTCTATTTGCAGGTTGTTGTGATTATTGTTACATGGATGATTTCTCTGCTTGTGGTATATATGCTATTTTTGATGTGCTTGGACCCTTTCCTTAACAAGAGGGTTGCTGCAAGCTACCAAGAGTACAACAATGATGAGGTTTGTTGACCTTTCTTTGTGTAAATTGTGAATAAATTATTGATTCCTTGATGATATCCATCATAACACACATATGAAATCATGTACCATTCTGCTAACTTCAAGTTCATTGTGCATGCCTAATTGTTGGGAAAGTGCCTTGGTCGGTACCTATTTTGTTTTTGATGGACCCTTGGAAAACTGAAAGAAAAGTTGCAGTCTTCACCCAATGGGTGTTTGAATGTCCTGATCCTTAACCCCTCAAGCCCAGAATTTCGGGTTCTCACTTTGATACATTTCCCTGAAATTTTCGAAAAATGGGCATTCGCTCCTGCCGGAATTAATAAATTCCACAGAATTTTCCAAAAAATGTATCATCCTTGAATGATTATCAAAAATTGATCATTTTACACAATTTTACAGTTTTTGAACAACATCAAACACTTTCAATGCATGAAGACAAGCCAGGCTACCACCAAATGCTTTCAACCATAACAAATGGAAGAAAAATGACAAAAAATGCATCAAATTTCAGTGAGACACCTTTTTAAAACTTCTCAACCGATTGTGACGAAACCAGGCATCTGCTTGATCGTGCCTCTGTCCGCTTTCTGAATATTCGATTATCAGCAGATGCCAAAAGCCACGTTTTCGGGAAAAAACAGCCGAACGCGCAGATCGAAATTTGAGTTGCAGTCAAAATTTACAAAACTGCCGCTATGTGAAATCTTCGAAATGTGATCCGATCGTGACGAAATAAAGAAGGCAGCATCTTTTGAAAGAAAGAAGACTGGCAATGTTAAAGTCACCATTATTAGTCAACCTTCAACAAACTTAGGCAACATCATCTTTGTCATCTGTTTCTCCGATAATCGAGTGAGGTCTTCAGAAAGAGTGCTGCATCCTTTGCGGTAGCACACACCAACAAATCTAAGAGCCATTAGAGGTGCCTACAAGTTCTTTTCTAAGAAAAGAAATAAAATCTATTTCTCTCCCATTGTTATTTGTTTTCCAGCCCTTTGATGGCAATAAAAAAGGCATCAAATTTTTGCTTTTCTGTGTGGAAGGGGAGGTTCAGCGTTGCCAAAAATCTGCCAAAGAATGAAATAGGTGACGGCAACAATACTCTTTGATTGTGAGATGGGAGAGGCTAAATAGGATGCCCCATGGTGCTAAATAGGATGCCCCATCCATCTTTTGGAATAAAACCGAACTGTCTGGCGATAGAAAAATGGCAGCGGAGTATTGGCAATGGTTTTGAAAATCAGGCATGAGATGAGACACAAATTATTTTGCAAGTGGTGGGCATGAGCATGGACATGATGTACACATGCCTTAAAAGAAGCTGCATGTTTACATATTCCGGGGAGCCCAAAAGTCTTTGGCCATGAGAAAAATGTAAATTTGCTGTATTTGTCACATTTTGTGATCTGAAACTTTCTCTGGCTCTAACCATGGATGTCGAGAGTAAAATTGGAAATTGTAGTGCCAAGTAAAGTGGTGACATCTGTGAACTTTTTGCAGAGGTCAAATTGGGATACCATGTACATATCTGTATATGCAGTTACGAATGTTTCCGTCTGTGAGTGGAGCCAGAAAATGTTTCACAACCAACGATAAAAAAGAGCAAACTTTCAACGATAAAAAAGAGCAAACTTTCAACGATAAAAAAGAGCAAACTTTCATTTTTGCTATGGCCAAAGACTTTGGGGTACCCTCTGACCCATTAAGAGTCCCTTAATTAAGTACATGAAGGCGACGGACAAAGGGTAAAGATGTCACTGATATCGGATCTTTAGATGTGGCCACTGTTTCTTTTGGCTGGATGTTGAGCTGCTTTAACATGTGGCACCACAATTTGCGATGTCATTGCAGATTCTTGGTTTCTTGTGCCCCTTTGCTGACCTTGTCGTTCCATGCACCTTGTTCTTGACTGGTTTTTTCTCATCTGGAAGATGTTTTGAATGGCTTTCTGGATCTTCCACCCATGGAACACTGTAGATGACCCCAAGCCAGGTTTAATCTCAGTTGCGATACTTTCCACCAGCCATCATGATTCCAGCACCTTTCGACTTTATAGTTGGTTTGCGTGGTACAAGGGCACATCACTTCTCTGTAGGATGACCGAGAACTGCTTTGCTGACCAATGCTTGTTTCAATGAGATGGCAAAGGACAGAATATCCAACTTTTAGAAGGTGTTAGTCACTTATGGCCAGATGTCAAAGGGGGGTTTGTTTCCACTTGAACCATGACAATTCTAAAAAAAAAAAAAAACTGAAACTTCGATGATTCTAATGCCTTTTGATTTCTGAAAAAACCTGTTCAAGGCCATTAGCAGTTTTCACCATGTGGAGCCATATCAGCCTCTCTCCCCAAAAGATGCCCACTAAGGAGCAGACTTGTGGCCTACAAAGACACCATATGTCGGCAACAACATCAAAGATCTTCGTTGTGCATCATGATTTTTCTTGTTTCTGTTTAAGGACATCTCTATGAACTTGAAACCAACAGAAGGCACAATGATAGCTCCATATGCTTACAAAACTCAATTGGTTTTACAGACATGTTTCACTTTTTTCTATTGAATCATCATAATTCAATGACTCTCATCATAATTTAAGGTTCTATAGAATCATCATAATCAATATTTGTCTCTTCTCACAGGAGGAGCTCGAACCTGATGCGCCAAGCTCATCGTCCCACCAAATGAGGGTTAATGGCAGTGTGTTAAACAGGGTTGGACATCAGCAAGACAAGTGGAAAAAGCAGGTTCAAGAGCAAAGGAAGAATATATACGACAAGCATACGATGCTGAACTAGCGTGTGAATCGTTTGTGACTGCAGGGCATTGTGTTGCAGTTTTAAATTATTGCTAGCAGGATGTGCCAAAACAATCAAAGGATGCATCCATTTTCTCATCCAGACTTTTGTTTTGTTTTTTTTTCACTTTTCAATCGAGATCCGTCAAGTTTTGGTCGAACGTCTCTATGATAAATGGCATGTGTTGGGATGCGTTGGACACGAGCAATTTTTAGGCATCACCAGACACTTCAGATTATGAACAAAGAGTTTTCTTGCAAAAATGCAAGCGGATGTTTCTGACATATTGTGATTTGATGGTAAAAAATGGAAAAATTGAAACCATAAGTCAGGATAAATTTATCAAACCGATTTTTGGCTCATCCTGTAACCCTTCCTATTTACATTGCCAAACTGGGCCAATTGTAAAATGTTCTGGCGTCAACTCACTGTTTTCAGCATTATTGTATTTTATTTGACTCAATACTGTGTGTTGTATTCTTGTAGCTGATGTTATTTTTGTATAGTGAATGCAAGGCATACCCTTTTATAATCTAATAAATTCCAATTTGATTTTAACAGAATGGTTGTCGAAGAAAGCCTAGTCACTTAATGAATTGAATCTGATTTCTATTTTTTATTCTCATATAATTCCTACAAAAAAGTGCATCTAAGGAATGTTGCAGACATTTCACACATCAATGCAAAATTCACCGCATCAAATTCTGTACCTAATAAACTAGGCAATCTTGGTTTTGGAATTTCTAGCACTATACCAGAGACACCTCTGTTTGGTGACGAATGGATCCAATTAGGGCTACCGATTCCGATCCTGATTATTACCGATTAAATCGGTAAATGCAGATTCCGGTTTTATTGGAATCCACAAAGGAAACTTGAATAAAAGAGTGGTATTTTTGGACCAAATCGCCACTGCAAGGGGCAGATTTGCTTGGTTGATTTGATTTCTCTGCACCAAAAAAGCAAAATATTCCTTTTGGGGCCATGACATTTTTGAAACTTTGCTGGCAAAGTCGGGGACTTTTTTCCCAAAAATGTTGAACACTCTTGACAAATAAATGACTCAGGTACTCAGGAGGTTGATTGATTTTTGGATAGAATTGAGTTTTTTCAGTCTGTTATCAAAATGTGAATTTGTCATTTAAGGGGAAACCAAACCACCGTAATGGCTAAAAAAATAATTTTTGGCGAATTTCGTCTTTTTTGCCACATTTATGGTCTGGAATCTCCTGATTCCAACGGTGCAACCCGTTTTTTGATATCTTGTTTAGTTTCAAAGTTATCGAGGCTGAAGCGCATACACCTTCGAAAGCAAAAACAGTTATGTATTTGGCCATCATATTTGTACAAAAATGCAAATATTTGAACAAAAGTAAATCATTAATTTCACCGCTTTTTTTTCGCAT
>JASGXE010015776.1:0-16309 GCA_030068105.1 Sinentomon sp. SZTP_YWyxl | reverse complement strand
GTGTTTTCTTTGTATGAAATGCAGAATATCATGGATAGATTCAAATATTCTGAGGAGAATATCAGAATAGGAGGTGAAGAATAAAAAATTATATTTTGAGTGTGCACCAGTGCCACTAAAATAATACCATTAAGAAAAAAGATAAAGATATCATTCTTATATAATTATCCACAACACATTTGGCATAAATGTTGGTTATTATGGTTAGATAATAACTGCATGAGTTCAATATATTTATTGTTCCATGAGACTATACATCTTCTCAGAACATGTCTTAACTAGCAGCGAGTTTATTCTCACATTCGGGTTGGCACATTCTGAGAGAGGATTAACAGGACTCAAAATTTCGGTTACCATCGTACGACTTTCTAACAACGGGGAAGTTGTAGCAATCCAAATAATTAACAAACGTAGGTACGTGCCGGATAATGTTTTTTTTATGGCCGATAAAAGGGAATTATTCCAACCATTTATCATGACACCATACGAAGGTCGGTAAATGAGTTTTGCAAGTTGGTCCCAAAATTTGAAAAGGAACGATTTACATTAAGTGTATTTCCAAAAATCAAAAAATGTGTTCTTTCGGAAGATTATTGCAAATTTTCATCCATCTTGTGCAAGTATCTGGAAAACTATGGTCTTACGAAATGAGTTACTTTTGTCATCTGAATTGGCTGATTTTGCAAAGTATTTGACCCGAAGAAATTGCATCCCTGCCATTGCTCTTTCGAATTTTCGGAAAACGTCAAAAGTGTTGCCGTGCATGCCCACATGTACCTTGAGGATGGGCGCCAAGAACAAATTTTTTCTCCTGCAGGAGAGAGTATTAAGGAGGCAAGTTCTGTAGCCAATCAGAAGCCATCATTTCGTCACGTGACTTATGACGTCATCGACTGATGACGTCATCGACTGATGACGTCATCGCGATGAATAACCGATGTGTCAACGATGAGTCACAGTGCGTTGCATAAGCTTCAGGGGCAAATGACATCATCTACGTAATCGTGGATGAGTCACTACCGCAACAAGCCATCTTTAATACTCTCTCCTGCAAGGAGAAAAAATTTGTTCTTGGCGCCCATCCTCAAGGTACATGTGGGCATGCACGGCAACCTTTTGACGTTTTCCGAAATTCGAAAGAGCAATGGCAGGGAGCAATTTCTTCGGGTTCAAATACTTTGCAAAATCAGCCAATTCAGATGACAAAAGTAACTCATTTCGTAAGACCATAGTTTTCAGTACTTGCACAAGATGGATGAAAATTTGCAATAATCTTCCGAAAGAACACATTTTTTGATTTTGGAAATAACATTAATGTAAATCGTTCCTTTTCAAATTTTGGGACCAACTGCAAAACTCATTTACCGACCTTCGTATGGTGTCATGATAAATGGTTGGAATAATTCCCTTTTATCGGCCCATAAAAAAAAACATTATCCGGCACGTACCTACGTTTGTTAATTATTGGATTGCTAAAACTTCCCCGTTGTTAGAAAGTCGTACGATGGTAACCGAAATTTTGAGTCCTGTTAATCCTCTCTCAGAATGTGCCAACCGAATGTGAGAATAAACTCGCTGCTAGTTAAGACATGTTCTGAGAAGATGTATAGTCTCATGGAACAATAAAATATTGAACTCATGCAGTTATTATCTACCATAATAACCAACATTTATGCCAAATGTGTTGTGGATAATTATATAAGAATGATATCTTTATCTTTTTTCTTAATGGTATTATTTTAGTGGCACTGGTGCACACTCAAAAATATAATTTTTATTCTTCACCTCCTATTCTGATATTCTCCTCAGAATATTTGAATCTATCCATGATATTCTGCATTTCATACAAAGAGAAACAACAACAATCTCAGATGTGAATGTCGTCTGTGGTTTATCAGTTGACCTGCATCAAAACTGGAAGTGAAATATGTACTCCACAATATCAGCTCTTCTTGATTAGATGTTAGCGATTATGGAGATCCTCAAGATGGTTAAGAACAGATGACAATTAGCCAGAAAAATGAAGATCAAGAATTTTATCTCTAGTCTTCATAATGCGTGATGTGAAAGCATTTCGACCAATGGCACAAACCAATGTATCCGTCATGAAAAAAAATTGTGTTCCCATCCACCATTCAATTTTGGCTGATCGCTTATATAAATGAACCCTTCACTGTTTTCCCGAAAGCGTTAATTTTACACCTGATTCATCTGATAATCGCGTTCATCCTGAATCAGGGGTAAAATTACATCAGGGGTAAAATGGCCACATGTAATTTTCAACCTTGCAATGGTGAATTTTATTTTACTATGCTGCAACGGTAAAATCACCGTGACCGACTGGTTGTTGCTGGACCCACACAGAGACATTAATTTTAAGGTTGAATCTGGTGTAAAATTGAGCTTGAATGAGCAGTGGATTTGGGAGTGATTTGGTAGCAATTTCAGAGTCGTTGTGTTTTTTTTTTCACATTTGTACGATGGTAATTTTATGCTAGAATCAGAAGTAAATGTCGCATTTCATCCCAGCAATATCACACCCAATGCATGTATAAAATGTCAGCTGAATCAAGTTATTTAAAGCTGGTTACTGCCCTCTCAAAAACAAGATTACGAACGCCATATTTTACTATTGAGCAGCAGTAAAATTACGAATTCAGGATTAAAAATGTACTTTTTTGCTTAATGACCATCTACAACAGTCTTTTTCTTCCTTTATTTGGGAGACACGACGGGATTCGAACAACGACCGACGGGATTTCACGATCCGAGACGAGCGCTAACGGACGACGACGCAACGCTTGAGCTACCGAGGCACGCTGATAAACTGAAGTGCAAATGTGCTACTCTATCGAAATCGGAATGCAGGGTGTCACAGCAGGGCACCAAATGGCGCACCAATTTCAATATCGGTATACTTCGTTTTTGGGTATATACGTACTCCGTGAATGCTTTTCAATGCTATTTTGGGCAATCTTACAGTGATTTGAGGTCCGGCTGCGAATGTTTCCGATCGTGAAAGTCTGTGTACAGCTCTCAAATGACACCAGCGAAACAATAACAGGAAGGGGATGTCAAAATCGTGTTGGCTATTCGGGCGCGCAAAGTAAACACATCGACTGAATGGGTGCAAACCAATGTTTTGCCATCTTCTTTTGAGACTTCAAACTCGCCCCTCAGATATCTGTGTCACAAACATATGCTTCGACGTTCAGCATACAGTCCCAAATTAAAATGGGAGGAATTTGTGCAAGATGCATCTTGCACAAATTATAATCCCCATGGGGATTATAATTTCTACGGCATTTTCAAAAAGCTAAAATGCCAAATACATTGTCGCAATTCGTCGCTACGAGGTAAAGCCCGCAAGGGTGTATTCACTTCATTCACTTCGCCCATATTATTTCCACGGCAGTTTCAAAAACTGTTTGCCGCAAATATGCGTGTGGGAACCCATGGGTTTTTCGTCCATGTGTTTGCGACACATTGTTTATAGTTGTAGGAAAGTCGTGACGCAGGATAATAATTACTCATATGCATGTATTTTTCCCATTTAACTGTTGCCTCCGAAACGTTTTTCTTTATTTGGGTTAAGTCATTTATACGGGGGGGACACAATTGCACGGTAACAGGGAACAGTTTTTAAGAAAACAGCAGTACCCTTTGCCGTGCAATAGTGTCCCCCCTTTGGCACCAGCATACGGCACAGGGTGTGCCTTATTTCTCTGGAGGGTAGGTAGTCCGTTGAGATAGGTTAATTAGGCGCTTTGGATAGGTAACGTTTACTTCGGTAGGTTCGGTTGGGTCTTTAGGTTAGGTTAGGTTAGAGTAGGTTAGGTTAGACACATAGAAATAAATGTGTGATTTCTGCAGTGAAAATGTGGGATATCTGATCCCTGTTTTTACACACCGATACGAAAAATCACCCATTGGCAGCGCGTAATTTCACTCATTTTGAATCGGATATCATGCAAATAAAAGTGACGAGTGCAGGACTCGAAACCGGTTCTTCGGGTCTTTCGTTTCTTGTACGTGCTTACCGCCTTACCAACTACGCTACTGAGACGCGATGAATATCCAACCTTTTTGTGGGTATTTGACAGCCATCGCGCACACGAAGCGAAGCCACACAGCATGAAAGGAGGCGGTGGTTTTTACAATGCCGCACCACAGCGCTCTTCCCCTCACCCGTCTGGCAGGAAAATGTTCACTCTGCTGCTTTGCCGCAGCCTCCCGTCTGTTGCATTTCTCTCACAGGACAGCAGAAAAAACTCATTTTGCTACGGAAGTGTATGGAAACGTATGATTTGTTTGGAATTTTACCTGTTTGTTCGAAATGAGTGATATTTGCACCCGAACATCGGAGGGAATTTGAGTGATTATCCACATCTCGTGCAATGTAATTGTTGGAATAGGTACTTTTCCGCATTTGCCGGCAGAATTTAGCAAAAAATTCTATGTGTGTAGGTAAGGTTAGGTTAGGTCAGGTTAGGTTAGATTTGATTAGATGTTTTTCGAGAGGTTCATTTGGTTGTTTCTCGTTAAGGTACACTGCACAGAGAACCCTAACCAAACCTAACCTAACCTAACCTAACCTAACCTACTCTAACCTAACCTAACCTAACGACCCAACCGAACCTACCGAAGTTAACTTTACCTATCCAAAGCGCCTAATTAACCCATCTCAACCGACAACCTGCCCTCCAGAGAAATAAGGCACACCCTTTGCCGTATCTGGTGCCAAAGGGGGGACACTATTGCACGGCTAAGGGTACTGCTGTTTTCTTATAAACTGTTCCCTGTTGCCGTGCAATTGTGTCCCCCCGTATAAATGACTTAACGCCTTTATTTTTACTCTAATGCAGGCAGTAGAAATTAAAACGCCAGATTGCAACAAAGCTTTGTGGTGGGGTCACAATTTAACCATGCTTGTAAAAGAGGATCATTAATTTTTTCGGCAGCACGGAATTTTGTTAAAGTCTGAAGCATCGCAACTTTTACATCTATATGAGTATAGGTACATTAATTCCGTACATAATTCCGTCTCGACTTTTCAAGACACCATGAAAATTGAGTTGGCTCTAGTTGAAAGCAGCGGTTAAATTCTAAAAAAATAACTATAGGCGGTCGCAGCCGCTGGGCAGGCAGTGCCCCCTGGCAAGGGGCTTGGGGGACTGAGTCACCCAAAGCTGACGTTTTTCGACTAATTTGGATTCACCAGATCTCATCTGAAGTCAGTTTTGGGCACATTTTCTTCTGGAATGTGGATGGGTTTTCCGGCCCCGAGATGTCACATGATCCAAGGCTGTTTCACTTCTCCTGGTGCTGTTTCGTTTCATCTCGGGTTCAGGTTTTGGGTCCGCACCACGAACGATCACACAAAAAACCTCTTGGGTTTGTTGATGAGTTCACTTCGGAAAGCAAAATCAAAATTTGCTGTTTGGAATTGGTTGGAATACCTCCGACGTGAAACAGAAAAGCATCTAACAAACTGTTTTGGAAGCAAAGCGAAGCAATTTTGTCCCAATCAAATGTCGCAAAATATGGCACTGAGCAGAAACGAAAATGGCAAAAATAACAAGTCGAGTTAACCTTTTTATGTAAAATCCCTGCCGCCACATAATGTGAAATTTGGGCTGGTCAATTGTTTCGTGCTCTCACCAGAGCGCTGGCTATTTTTGAAAAAATAATGTTACAGTGTATGGACAGAGTGTCAGTGAAGCAGCACAGCGTTGGTTGAGAACACTTCTCCCAAAATGGGTTTCAGGCATCACTAAAAATGTCAAAAATGGTATTTGGAAAAGTGGATCGGTTTGGGCAGGCGCATTTTTCAGACGACGTGGCGACCACAGGGATTGATTGCGCGACGGAAGGGTATATCTTGGAAGCGATGCTCCTCCTGAAAAATAACCAGGGGACGACGGCCACCTCTACCCCTCAATTTAAGCATTGGTTAAGGATATAAAGGTACATTTATAAATCATCACCAGTGTTGGTCGAATCCAAACGGCACACTCATATGGGGCCCACATGGGGTATTTAGCTGGGGCCCACGTGGGTACCCCCACATGGGGCCCATACAAAAGTGTTGACATTTCGTGCCATATGGCCCCATATGGAAAAGCCCATGAGGGCCCCATGTGGTTAATCCCATCTGAGCTGGCTGTGCCCATATGAGTCCCATATGGGGCCCAAGTGGGCCCCACATGTGCAACAGACAAATTTTCAGAAAAAATCATGGAACGCAATTACGCTGCTTTGACTGTTCTCGATTTCACTGATTTCGTCATGTTCGCTAAATGCGATGAGTGGTTCCGATGATATTCGACTTGAATTGAGTCGATGTTCCGACATTCCATGTGCTTCAGTTCTTCTCCATTTCTAATTGTGAACAAATTCACCTTGACATGCACGGTTTTCAAAATGGACATCTGTCAAGTGTTGCATGGTGGATCCGAGCAAATTAATAGGGTCTCTGGACTTACAATTAAAACGAATGTGTATTCAAGTGGAAGGCAGTTATTCTAGTTCCTTGATATGATCCGGAAATACATTTTTATTTGAATATTTCTCGGAATTCAAGCGTGTTTTTTGAACAAAATGCTGTTTATTTTTTGTCACCATCTGTTATGAAAAACATGAACTACTTGGATGGGCCCCATACGGGAATTTCACATGGGGCCAATGTGGGTCATCTGTGGGCCCCACATGGGTTACCCCACATAATGTCAAAAGCCCAAGTGGGCCCCTAGCGGGTACCGCTGCATGGGGCCCATATGAATATTTTGCCTGGGGTCCATGTAGAAAAACCATGCCGACAGTGCTCTCACTGTTTTCTCATGTGGGTCCCATATAGTATGTTGAGGTGGTAAAAATACCCCACAAAACGCCCGCATCACCATATAGGCCCCATGTGGGCCCCGTCCTTGGCCCATATGAGTGTGCCACTTGGGATGCAGACAAAAAAGTTGAACAATGGGGTTGTTCCAATCTGAGGCCGATTTTGGAAGGAGTTTTGAAGTCTTTCTTCTTGAACGAGGCAGCGGAAGAGATAAGCCATACCTCAGTTACCCTTGTCAGTTACGATGCTGCAATGGCTCGATGTAGAGAAGCCACTGGGAAGGGTCCGGGATCGCCAATTGGGCGGAGGGCATTGCCCCCGTATATTCTTTGACAGTTCAGCGCCAAATGACAAAGAAAATTGCTTTGTTTTCACTGTTTTGCACAAATGAGGCATACTTTTTCAACGGCCGTCAAAATTTTAAAATTGTCCACTGATATTTTACCTGTTTGCAATGACGTTGAAAGCAATGAATCTCTCCTTGGTCAAATGTTGCACTTTCTTGAATTCCGACCCTATGCCTATACGAATTTCTTGAGATCGAATGTAGAGATCCTTCTATGAATGTAGAGATCAAATGCAATCATGCCAGCATGTCATACGACTTTTACTTTTCGTTGAAAAGATAAAATTCCCTTTCGTCAATTAAAATTTATCCCTATTTGGCACTAAAATTGACACTAATACGTGGGTGTGTTTTTTGCCATTGCAGTTTGCGTACGGTTGCTGCACTCTTGCCAACATGCAACCAATATTTTTCATTCAAATCTCACATAAAATTACCCATGCAGTTAAGGTATATTACACTCATGTTTTGACTAAATATTTGCAGATTCAGTGTTAATTATAGGTGCAGTTGCCCTTAAAATTAAGCTGGATGTACCAATGACGATTTTATAGCAAGTGCTTCGTGAAATTAATTGTCCTGCAACCGTAAATTTCCATGTCCAGTTTTGGCATGACGCACATTTACATTAAATCTGTCGTGAAATTCTCCCGTCTGCGTTAAATATACATTTGATGGAACAGTAAACCGGCTTACGATCAGGCCGCACATTTAAATTTCCTACTGCAGTAATGGTAAAATGCGTTTACGTATGACGCATGTGTAAATTTTGCACCAGATTCAACAGTAAAGAAAAAGACGCTGCAATGGTATAAAACGCATTTACCACTGAATCTATGGTAAATTGAATTTACACCTGCTCAGATGTAAATTTTTTGAGGCTGAATCGGGGGTAAAATTCAGCATGCAATGTATCCATCATATCCATTTTCCATTTTTCATCGAATATTGTTTGTTTTTATCATCATTCCTCATTCATTGTCACCTCCAGTTCAAATTGCCGTCTGGCCGTTTGGCCGTTCGTGCGACCGTTGTATGAGAAACTTTTAATGCAATGACCACAACACCTTTGTTGCCGGAATCAGGCAAGAAAACTTTCTGCCCGCCCCACTACCATGAAGGTGAGTCAGTGACCAACCATTACGAGGATCATTCTTGATTGTCCCTTTATTTGACTGGACACTGAGATCCATTGTTTTTGCCTCCTTGCAGCCAAATATGTTCAGTTTCCCAAAGCGTTGACCTCTGATGAAATCAGATAGTCTTTTCCAGTTGCAATGAACATAGTCTTTATTAGAGCGAGAATAAGTGAGACGCTGTCGAGACTTCGGTCTCCGTGTTTGAATCGGAGGATTTTGTCTGAAAATGAGCTTTGGTCATCTTATCGCAAATGGTATTAGGGGTCTTCATTAGCTCTCCCCATTGTATTTTTCTCCCGCAGTTCTTCATAGATGGGCACAAGCGTCGCAGGAAAAACTGACTCTCTGAATTTTCAGCAGAACCTCCCCAATTGATTCTGGTTGACTTCACCTATACATAGACCTATACATATACAGACTGGATATTTTAAAAGTATCATATTTATCGGTTTTCAGTCAGCAAACATCAAAAATCTCGATTTCACCGACAGTACCTTTTCACACAAATTCGACAACAGAGTTCGACCGTGTAAATGCTCCTTAGTGAGTCATGATCTCGCGCAACATGCTTGAACTCCAAACTTGCATCCACAAGAAATATTCTGCGTTTTCAAGTGGGCCCATATCACCGAAACACGTGTTCGGAAATCGGAAAAGTTTTCTACAATGAATGTTGTTCAATTTGACCGTCCAATGAATGCTGTATTAATTTTTCCGCTCCAATCACAGCACGCGCGAAGCCAGCGACAAGTTCGAAGTGAATTGCCGCAATGAACACGTGCGTGCAGGTGAGGATGCAGTGCAGAACAAAAATCGAAGCGTCCGCGACCTGAGTGAGCCGATTAAATCGTGGTTCGAGCAGAGCACAGGGTGTTACGATAAACCCTTCTCAGTTCAAAGAATGAATGACAAGATCGTTTTGCAAGAATTAGCCCATTTTACTTCAAAAACACGACTCCCTGGTTCAAAGAATCATAATGAATGGGCAGAATTCAACAAACTTTCTGCCTGTTGCCGAAAAGATTCTTATTGTCAACGGCGTTGCATGGTCGCGGTGTTGAAGTTGCGCCAACGTGATTCAGATGCCATAACACAGGGCAGGCCGCAGGGTGCAAAGCCAAACAAAGGCTTGCAAAAAATTTGCACAAAAGTCAGCAATCTGAGGCACGCCATTTGTAAACAAATGTGTAAAAATTCAATAGGCCTAAGTTGAAATTGGTTGAACTTTACAATCGGCAACTACCGCCGCATCTTGAGTCGCAGCATCGTCAACCGACGCACGTCAAACCGCCCTATCTCCAGTCACCGCATCCGCTCACCTCGTGCCGTGTTTTCTGCCATTATTACGCAGTCTTCAAAGAAGAAAAAAAATCGCTCAAAAACCGAGTGAGTACAAGAAAGAAAGCAAGAATTACTCGTGATTCGAAAATTAAACCACCAAAAAGGTGAGAATCCCTACTTCGTCACTTTAAGATGCGGTGGATGTGGCAGCTCGAAATGCAGCCGATGTGGCAGATGCTGCAGCAATGGAGTGGCGACGTCTTGACATGCAGCGGTTGAAAATGCGCCGATAAATGCCAATGGGAAAGTTCAACCTTGAATTTATGCTTTTGTTTTATGGTTTTTTATGCAAATGATTTCTGTGACACCATGTTTAATTGATTAATTGATCTGCAGAGGTGATCCGTCATGCATATTCTGCAAGTGGAATTTTTTATTTTCATTCCATGCTCATTTTTCTCCTCAAATTAAAGGCTGATGAAAATCTTTGAGTTGGTCATGAAGCTGACAAAATATGCAGGTGTTCTAAGGCTTGTTTACACGAGAGCAATTTCGCCCGTCCATTCGTGCATGAATGGACGGGCGAAATTGCTTTTTTGGCAGCAAAAAAGCAACTCGTGGCCAAAATACCACACCGCAAAGCCGAAAACCAGTGATACTTTTAAAAAAACCACCCTGTACATATTCGTATACCTATATGTATATGAGGTATATGTATATATCTCAAGCCCCTCTTCCATTCAAACCCGCAGTTGCCTCCTCCACCCAATACCCGCCTTCTCACAATGGGAAGTGTTTATAAATAATTATTATTTTATTTTTTTTAAAAAACAATACTGTCACAATTTCGTTGGTGGCAGGCAAGGTTAGTTCGCTACATGGTCATAAGATTAAAAGTTTGGTCAAGGAATAAATGGGTGAAAAGCAAACAGTAAACAACATTCAAATGCTACAATTGGTGCACCGCCCGCAGAACTCTAATGGCACGCGACACCAGAGGGGCTGTTGGAAGAAGACAATAATTCCAATGGAAGGGTTTGACACCGTCGATCAGGACTAAGCCCACATCATATGGACCATAGCAATAGCTCATTGGCAGTATCTTCCCCGCAATCACCTAGAACCCTACATCCTTTGATATACCACGCAGTAGAGTCTAAACACGGATTGACACGGGCAAGAGCTGGAGCCGTATTCTCTAAAGCAATTCTCTAATCCCTGGAGCACGAGCTCATAGTCGACGATGAGGGCAGAAAAAAAGGCCCACAGATGGCGACGTGCAATTTCGCGAGCAGACGCCAACGTGCAGGACCGGGCCCACACGATAAGCGCGAAGAGATAGCTCAAAACAAAAGAGAAATTAGGACAGAGCAGTTGAGAGCACCGCTTGAAGAGTCCAAAAAGGCTCCCCGATGTCAACGTGCAGGACCGGGCCCGCACGCCGAGCGAGAAGAGATAGCTCAAAACAAAAGAGGAGGAAGCACACAGCGAAGTTGAGAGCAGCACAGCTTGAAGAGTCCAAAAAACAGAAAGTCAAAGTCTCAGATGATCGTGGGCAAACACACTGGCAGCAGCTCCAAGGATCACTCCCGGCACCGAAACCAAACAGAACGCCGGCACAGAGCGCCGCAGCCTGGAACCGCACCCGCGCGCAGAACGAGAAGTTCGAGCGCAACCCAACGAAGATCAAAAAGAACAGAAAACAGCAACCCCAACACAGATCGAGAATAGAATGCTCGAGGGAAAGAATTGAGATCAACACTCTTAGCACGAGAAAAGCAAGAGCAAATAAAGATGTTGGCAAAACAAGTCGAGCCATCGACTGAGGGCAACTTCAGCATGCTCAAAAAGATCACCTCAATCCCAAATCATGCGAAAATTTCGGTAAGTTTGTATTTGAAAGGTTATCTGTGCATTTATGCCCAGAAAAATGCAAAATAACAAAACCAATAGTTGGGCAAAGTCGGAAAGAAGCAAACAAAAAGAGCAAACAAAAACAAATGTTTGGGCAACTTCCATCAGACTGCTCAAAAAGATCACCTCAATCCCAAATCATGCGTATACTTGTTCATTCCATCGGTGTTTTTGTAATTGAAAGGTAATCCAAGCATATATGCCAAGAAAAAAAAGCAAAATAACAAAATCAATCGTTGGTTGGGCAAAATCGAAAAGATGAAAACAAAAGGAAAAAAAAAGAGAAAATAAAAGCAAGAGAATGGGCATAGAGATGAAAGATCAACCGAACTCTTGCCAAAATAAGAGCAGCAGGAGCAATAACAAAGAAGAAAAAAAATCGAAGCAGAAATTTGAGCAGCGGTAAAAAAATGGGCACATGGGAAAAAATCAAATTTTGGTTCTGGCACTGCGCAGTTGAGAGCGCTTGAAGCACAGACACACAGAAAGTCAAAGTATAAGAGCATGGGCATCTTAGGATGATCGTACCTCATCGACGAATGCCGACATACCGAAAGTTCGAGAGTTCGAAACCCAATTGAGAGATCAATCCCTACCATGTGCAAACTCTGAGAAAATCTGAGGATTTTGACTCTCCCGCAAAAGAAAAATTGAAAATTTGAAACTGGGAAGGGGTGGGGGGAAGAAAAGAAGAAAAAACAAATTATGGAGGGTGGCCTTAACTAAAAATAATAAGAAATATGATCCAACTCAAACCGACTCGTCATCCCTGAACTCAACTGGCCGCGAATTTCGACGCCTCCTCCACGTAGAAGTGTCCAAACGCGTCCACCGACGATAGGTCGCATCCTCCGAATCCATACTGCAACGAAGTGATCCTTGATCCAACTGTTCATCTTTCCGAAATACGCTCTTCAAGATCTCTGGCTTTTCCGACTCTTCTGAAACGCTGCACTGTTTTTGCGAATGTGTCCTTTCCAATGCTCACTAACCGCAGTACGAAACTTTCCAACTTCTAGCTTGATAGCTCCTGCTTCCTCAAATCCGAACTGCTGAGTTGATGGCACTATTGGTTCAAAGTGTCCAACCAAATGACGACTCCTTTTCCGATTCTCGACGCTGATCGTTCTTGGCAGGCTGTCCAAGGCCTACCTCGGCGCTGATGGTCCGTTCTGAAATAAAATATGCACACCATGAATTTTTGAAACTCATCGTTGAACCTTGGTTGGACCCACTGTGCGGAACTACCGTGCGGATATTGTTCAAAGTGCAATTGCATAGTTTAAAATCGACGCAGACAAGAAATGAGCAGATGTGAAAATATCAATTTTCGCTCCGCGACGGAGACGTGTGAAAATTCGTGCTTCGTACGTCGCCTAAGGGCATGAAGAGCCAGGCAGAGCAATAGAACTAGAATGCTATGGAACTCTTATTTGACAAGAGTTTGGCGATGAGGACCGTAAACTCAACGGCAATTGACAACCGTGAGTTATTTTTGCCCATCCCAGGTCGATAATGACCACAGGTTTATTTGGATATCTGGCTAACTGGAACTCTGGAACTTGACTGATTATCATGACTCTCGAACTGTCACTGGAACTCGACTACTGCAAGCTATCTCCTGGATACTATCACTTGACGACTGATTGTTTAAGCTTGTCGATTGACTATTTTGAACAAGCTTTACTGCATTACTAGTTCTATTTGCAAAGCTGGATTCACACTACGTCTACAAAGACGCGGAGTGGGGTATCGCAGAGGGTGTTTCGACTAGAGACAAGGGGAATGTGGAATTCTCGTATGGCACTTGCGTCTTCGTCTCTATCTTTGCCTCACCTGAAACAAAAATCACAACACAACTACGCATCAATTCTTATAGATACACAATTATATGAGGTTATGTGAGGTGTATGGTAATATTTGCTAAATACGTCCTAATAAAATTCTTATTTTATCAATTCTGTTTTCTGAAAACTACATTTATATCGTTATCGTTATCTGAATCATCGCGTCTTTCAATTTCTTGATATATTGGTTCCGAACCGCCTGCTGCTCCCTCGTTTTCAAGCGCTTGGATCGCGGGCAAAGGTCTGTGTCTCATTTCTTCCTCACGCGACGCTGATGTTAAAGGAATTGCTCTATTCCTATTATAACGCCAATGTGTTCTCAATGTCGTTTGTGGCATCTCACCGGAAACATTCCAGTGCTTTCTAAATTTTGAGCATGGGCATAATTCCAAAATCCATGCCATATAAAATACCACAAAAGTCAAAATTGAAATCCATCCATAAACAAAATAATTAATGAAAGGTTTGCGGAAATCTAAAAGATGTATGTACTGAAAATCTGTCAAATTTTCTACGATATTTATGGGTGTAATGTTAATTGTAGGGTTTAAATTCATCCATATTTCGTCTAAGACTGCATCTAACTCTCCAAAGATCAATTTATTTTCATCTTTCCCGTGTTCTCCCAAAATTGCACTTCTGTGTTTGGACCAAAGCTGCTGGAATGACATGCGTAATGAAAGGGCTTAAAATTGCATCTGCTCCACATGGAAAATTTGGTGAAATAATTTTTTGAGACTCATTTACTCCCATGTGAACCTAACACTTGCATGGCAAATGAATTTGTAAACTGCCAACCGCTGGTAAGACCGCAATTTCTTTTTCAATTACGTTGTTGCAATAAATTTTAATCGGCCAAGATGGGTAAGTGAAGTAATAGAGAGTTGATTTGGCTTCCGTAATGAGAGTGTGTGTCGATCTAGAGCATGTCATGCGCAATGTTTTGTCACGTCTTCAACGCCATTCGCGAAAAATGCTTTTTCCGCGCACAATGAATTCTCCAAAAATGATTTTGAGTAGCGTGGAACTTTGCACAATCCGGTCTCTCTATATTGACAATCTAACAGCTGAGCATCTGAAATAACTCTCAACTCGTTCCCTGAAATAGCTGCAACTGACCACATGTTTGTCAACAAACAAGTCTGATTCTCAAAAGCAAATGGTGTAGGAAAATACTCAAAAATTCTCCAATTTCTACCAATCTTTACTACCGGTACTCGAACTGTAATCAGCAATGTTGTGTTCGAAACAATGCACTCCGTCGACTTAATGTTAAAATAATTCGACGTCCCTGCTACAGGAATAGCAAGGTTATACCCATGATCCTTCAACCTTCCCTAAAGAGCTCGCAAATCATTTGCTAGCCGCTCGTGGGTTATAATCGAGGTTTATGGAATAACGCCATATTTACATGCGGTTAACGCCTCATTTTTGTGGACTGTGTGGACATCCTGCACCACTCTGTCAACTATTTCAAACATTGTTTTAAAACCTCTTTTAAACGATAAGCTCAATGAGTGCTCTATGCGCTCCACGTCTTTGAAAACTCCTTTTACTTTAACCACCAATCCACTCAACTCATTGTTCACATGACTCTCGTAAGAATGCATAGCTTCCGAAATTTCTAAAACATTTTTATGCTCGTCAATTACAGAATTCATAATCATCGACAGAATAATCGACTCTCGTCGTCCCTCACTTACCACTACTCGACTTCACCTTGGAAAAGAAACAAAGTGAAAAAAATGAACTTAATCTGCATAAAATACTGATATGCCCCTGAAAATAAACAACAATTATTTCATTTGCTTAATTCATCTTCCTTCTCATTATTTCGAATCATGTTTTGCGGTGATTTAAAGAGGTGGAAACGAATTATTTATTTAAAACTCTCGGAATAGACATCTGTTTGTTTTGTCGAGTGACTCGGTGGCCTGTCTATCCTCCACATTCCGCCGATCTCCTAGCGAGCAGTCAAATGATGGTCAACTATTGAAATAGCTACTTTAATGGAACGCAGCGAAGATGGTTCCTGAAGCTGACATGCGTTTATCATTACTCCCGAAAGCGCCGGATCGAACACACCTTCCAGTGACTTCACTGTCGATCCCCAAGCGACGGCATGAAATCCTTCTCCAATCTTTACTTGGAGGCCGAATCTTGTTGCCTCGTCCCGTGTGGCAATCATTGTCGCTGCGACTGCTAATTGCTTCTCTGTTCCGGATCCTCTGCGATGGACGGAAACAAAGAAAGATTCGTGGGCGAACTGGACCAAGGCTGACCAGGTATGTTTTCCGTTTTCGTAAATCCAACGGAATCACAATAGAGCTGGAGTCCTTGTGAGACTTGCCTGAAGCCATGTTGACCTAAGAGATGTTCTACTACGTTGTTCCTGTTGCCCACCCAATTACATGGCCTGGGTGATGGACAATGAAATTGACGGAAGGGACACAGCTCCCTGTGGTTCATGAATCTTTCCGTTACTGGGGTGGCACGACATCCGTAAAGGATCGTTCACACTGCGCTGAAGTGGAGAAGCCGCTGAAGTAGAGATGATCCGCTGAAGCAGATTTTTGTATTGTATTGTATTGTATTGTATTGTATTTGGAATTTAGCTTGCTATGTAAATGCAAACATACAATCGTATTAACAGTCAAGGAATATGAAAACAAATTAGCAGGGCAACAAAACGACCATGAGACAATAAAGAGAAAACACATCATGGAATGTGATCAAATAAATCCGAGTTAGATATGAAGTTAACTGAAGGAGCAGGAGAATTTTTAATTATGTGAGAGTCCTTGGGGAGAGAATTCCATTCCCGAAGGGTTTTTGGAAAAAAAGAATGAAAGTGTGTGTTGAGCTTTACAGTGGAAACAAGAAATTTGTTGGTATGCGGGCGGCTGCTATTGAACTGGCTCGCTCGAATTTCACCCGGAAG
>JASGXE010015772.1:0-10880 GCA_030068105.1 Sinentomon sp. SZTP_YWyxl | reverse complement strand
CCTAGATGATTCATCATGGTTCCTCCGTTGCAATTCACCTGTCTTTTTAGTACCTTTCAAATGAGGTTTTCTGCTTCCGCATCCAGCTCTAGAGTACTTCTTTGCCATCCTCAGCAAACATAGCTGACATTATTAAGCAGACATCAATTCCCATGGATGGAAAGTGTATTCGTATGCAAGATTGGGCATTTGAACCTCATAATACAGTCTTTGTGCAGATTTCGATGCTTTCCAGACATCCTCCGGAGTTTTGTTGTGGATGTGCAAACCATGCGTGCTAGTCTTCCCTACTAAAGCCTGCCTTTGATAGAAGTTCAGAGAAACAAATTGAGAAAAAACACTCCCATTTGTTTGAAGTTTCTTTTCTCACACAAATTCCATTTTACTCTGTGTGCATGAAAGTATCAGAGAGGGTATTTCTTAATAAACTTTGATCGTATTTTTCGGCCAGATTAGACAGATATTACAAACAGATAAGCCAAATTTTCCAATATTCCATGGGCCAAATTAACTGCTGTGTCCATAAAGCCTGTTGGACAACAAACTTTCTACATCTCCGAGCCACTCCTGGTAGTGCTTCGTTTCATTAAATTGAGTTGGACTCTCTGCTGATACCCTCATTGATTTTGAATCACAGAAATGGTGGATGTTGTGGATTGAAAATTGGGCGTATTGATCATGACCAGGTGCCAAATAATATGTCATCTTTCAATTATTCGTACGAGTATGAATTGAAGATCCAGCCATATCAAAATTTTATTTTCTTTTTTTTTATCCGGTTTGTTATTTATTTAATGCCAAAAAGAAATAAAAGAGGTCTTTCAATCGATAAAACACAATTTATGCATGTTGGCCTGTCTTCTGGCGACTTCTTTTCAATTTTTGCATCACTTGAAGTCCTGTTATGTGACTGATTTTTGTCTTAATTTATTCAAAAACCAAAAAATGTCTTACATAGCTTGTATTGAATTTAGTTGATTCATTGTCATTTTTTTCCAGCTTGTTTGTGGCTGTCTTTTTCGCTTTCTGGCTGTTATGTTAACTAGGGATCATTTTGTTTTCGTTCTGTTCTTGGTGATTCAAATACAAACATGTATCAAGTTGGAGTTTGTGGCGTTTGATTTTTCATACCTAAACTCCAAATCAAAATTATTATTTGTACATGGGAGTGAGTTCATTATTAACTCACGTGCCATTAACTCATCGAATCAATGGCAGATGTGCTGCAAAACGAATAACACTGTTGTATGGGGTGAAGTTGCTTCAAGCCACGTGTTGAAATTAAGGGGGGGGTACCTTTGGCAAAGTTGTTTTTTGCAAAAAAAAGTCGATTTTGTTTTTTGCACCTATAATGTATCTTAAAGGCTGAAATCTCTTCTTTCAGAATTTTCAAACCATTTGACTCTAACTCAAGTAGTTTTTGAACAGCATCACATTTTCCGAGGTCACTTTTACAAGTCATATATACCTAGCGCTGAATGCATTTTTGCAATATTTTCGCCCAATTATCTGCCAAACTAGGCAAAAAATGAATTTTCTGAGATTGCCAGCCGATTCTACACGATTTTTTACTTAGGTATGCCAATTTTCAACCTTATCCTACTCGCCACAATGAAGTTATGACCACCGAAAAACCATTACGAAATGTGAATCTTACTTTATTTTATGCAAAACTCCAATCACGTTTTCTCGCTTTTGCATTTTCTTGCAATCGAAAAACTTTTTGAAGTGAGATCTCAGGAACTGCATGCTAGAAAGGTGAAAATTGGTGTTTATGTATAAAGTCTGCAAATCCGGCTGATGAAGTCGGAATTTTGATTTTCTTACGAGAAAAATTTTTATGACCATGTTTATACGAAAAATGACTCGCAATACGACAAAATTTACCGCGCATTGACTTAAATTGCAGATTATGACTAAACCAGGGCCTAAATTGAAATTCCGGCTTCATCAGCCGGATTTTGACACTTTTTTACATATGTACACCAATTTTCACTTTCCAGCATGCGCAGTTTCTGAGATCTCACTTCAAAAAGTTTTGCCTATTTCCGCTACTAATTTACCTGCAGCTAGAAAAGTATGAGAGATACAAGGCTGAAATTTTGCACTGAACATACTCTTATTATGTTTAACAACCCCCCAAAATTTCAGCTAATTCGGATAAGAAACAAAAAAGTTCGTCCGCGAAGGTACCCCCCCTTAAGTAACTAAAAAAATTTTTTTTGAAAAAATAATTTGCGTGTGAAAGCCAAGCATTAAAATTTTTCCCATGCACCAGAATTTTTGGGGATGACTCTTTTTATTTTTAAGGGGATTTTGGCCCAGGGCGTACCCCCAGATTTTGGCCCATAATCTCAAAAATTGTCATTTTTTGCTTTCACAGAAAATTTTCTCCATTCTGTTCCGAATCTGCAGTTCGAATTTTTTTAAGATCACGTCACATTTGACGGAAGTTATGTCACACGGAAAACATTAATTCCGGCATTCAAATAAAAAGGTGTCTGAGTTCGCTGCTGTTTTTCTATAAGTCAGTTGGTTTTTCATTGCTTCGTATGTCCTCAAATTGGGTAAACTTAACCAATTGTTGACATTCTTAATCAGGGTGAAATTTTGACCACTTTTCAGGGGGGTGTGAAGAGTTGAATAACAGGAGAACTTTGCCATATCTCAAAATAAGTAAAGAAAGCCCATCGTAAAATGTCAAAGGTTACTTAAATCACCTGTAAATTTGTAACCAAAAGAGATCCATATCTTTTCTTTTGCTTTTTCTTAAAGATAAAAATCTTTTTTTTTTTTGCTGACATTGTTTCTTGACCAGATGACCACTGCAAATTTCAACTTTGTGTGCCCAACGGCATCAGAGTAGGCTCAATGTTAAGTTAAGATGACATGAACGTCAAAAGTGACCCCCTAAGAGTTTTCTGCCATAAAATGAGAACCCATTGAGATAGGGAGCTGTAATTTTCTCCAAAGAAGTTTAAAGAAATCATGATCTTGTGCCCCAAAACAAAAATTTCTAAGTTTATTACTTTCAAAATAGCATGAATGAAAAAATTCAAACCGCTTTGGACAAGGGGTACGTTATCTTGGAAAGCAAGCCATCCTTAGACGCTCAGTTAGCATATTTTAATAAAAAAAAAATGTGTGAACTCACTGAAACTCCTGAAATCAGCAAACATGTGCTTAACAGAATTGTTTATGACTATGCAAAACTTCCAGCGGAAAAAGAAGTGTTTTTTTTTTACTTTAGTATCATCCAGTTTGGCAGAGATGCATAAAAATGCCAATTTTGAGAGTTTGTGTGTTCTGCGGACAAAAATACAAAAGTGTGACAAATTTCAGCTTTGTGGAGTGAATACCTTCCAAGAAAATGTACCCGTTTTGCTAAAACATGGTTTTACAGAAGAGCAGTTTAAAGTTTGCATTACAGCCAGCGGTCATTGGGGCTGTTAACTTCAATCGGTCATAATTCGAGAAGTGTTTGGGCTACAGTTATGAAATTCTGTGAGAATATGCAGAAAAGTCCAGAGAAAAACATGGTAACACAATCTCAAAATTGATTTTTTGGTGATTTTGACGTACATACATGCCACCTTGATGCTACTATACTTGACCTTTCGTGACCTTGTCCTGGAACTGGCTGTCTCAGGGAAAGCTTATTGGGCTTGGGCAGTTTTTTTTTTTTTTTTTGAGAAAGGGGTTACGCCACAAAAATCTGGGGTCTCTGCCACTGCGGCAGTGCCTGTTCAAGCTCGAAACTTCTGGGGTACGCTCCCCTTATACTCGTAGATGTGGTCATGTGAAGGGACCCGCAAAACAGTAAACTGGTACTGAAAAGAGACTGCAAGACTGCCAACATACTTGACCACAATGGCATCATGTCAATTTCTGCACTCCCATAAAGAGCATCTTACACAGTAAACATCGTGACTGGTTATCCTGTTGGCAGTGCACTGTGGTACGTGCAAGTTGAAACTTGCAAAGGCCATAGTACAACCAAACCAATCAATGTTGGAGTTTTGGCATAAGCATGAGGAGGGTTAGCATGTTCTAGTCATGACTCGGAATGTCAAACTCATAAACTTCTTTCCCAACTTTTCGAGTCAGCTTTTGAAGAATACCACAGGGACATTGCAATGTGTACATTTTGCACTTGGTATGCATTTCTTGAGCAGGTCTTACCTCGATGCGAAAGACCTGCAAGGATGTTCATTTTTGCGAAGAAAAAAAAAACAGGAAAATGGTCTAAATCTTTCCAATTCAGGCCTTCGTAAAGCACTTAGGCCGCGGATTCTTTTTCTTTTGTACACAAAATTGCATTTAAAAAAGAAACAATCCGCGGCCTAAAAGATGGGCTTCGTTTTAAAAAATCGGCCCAGGGTCTCGCTGTTTAACTGTGTCCGGCCTCCACTGTTAATGAGTGTGCTGAGGTGCAAGAAGTGACAATTACAATTTTGTTACACGTTCTGAAAGACTCACTGGTTAGATCAACAATTTAACTGGTTAAAGTGTAAAACAATTTCTGGTCAAAAAACAATTCCTCATCCTGATATAACGCTTTAAATTAGAAGTGAAGGAACTAATTAGAACTGACTTCATAAAAAAATAGTCAAATGGGAGCAGAAATGAGACCAAAATGTGTGCTGCTGGATTGCAGCGTATCAAGGCGGAGTGTGCTACGAAAGACATGCGAGTGAATGGCGGATCACGGTGCGATACCCACAGAAGTTAAATTTCTCCTGAACAAAGCGACCGTTTTTGATGCGGTTCACTCTGGTGCAAAGCTGAAAAATGGGCGCTTCCACACATGTATGATGATCCCAACCTTTCGTCGGGTAATACTCTTAAACTGTTTGAGGAACAAAAGTGCTCAAGTTTCGGTGTTGTAAAATTCCGGGTTCCTGTCAGGTATTTTCAAAGATTGTGCAATTTTTTCCGTGTTACACAATGGTTTCGACCTGCGAAAGAGTTGAAGAGGATGCCTGCCAGTGTCCAAAAATACCAAAATCGTTTAATTTGAACACCATTCGGCAATTTTATGACCAGTAACAACACGACATGGCAGCATCGTTTTGTTTTTGAGCGGGGAAGAGGCCGCGACTCCCAGGGATTTCAAGGGATTATTCGGAATGCTGGGAATTGCCGGATTGCTAACAAAGTTCGGATTGATGGGAACAATCCGATGATTGTTGAGACTTGTCGGATTGCTGACGATCAAACGTCTTATCAGAATTCCCAATGATTTGCACTGCTTGTGCCAAACAAGAACAGCCTCATGTCTTGCACGTTTGTTTTCAGAGAACGAGTGTTCGTATATCCAAAGAATGATGATGGGCAGCCTGTGACCGGATTTTGGCATTTATGCTGTGAAAGGGCGTCGACCGTTAGTGGACGAAGTTGATGAAAACAAGACGATTTTTCCTCAAACTAAGCCTTCAGCTTTGGTGTCAAAATTTTCCAACTGCTGAAACAAGATTTTGCCACGCCTCCAGGCAATTTGCATTTCGGCTGAAAGTTTTGATTTCAGAAAAAAAACTTAAAACGTTGCTGTTGCAGTGTTTTCATCAACTGCCGACACTGGACAAGTTGAAATGGTCTATTTTCTGGTGTAAGTTAGCTAGAACTGGGACCGGTGACTGGGGCAGAACGAACTGAGGCAGAATTGGACTGAGGCAGAATTTTTGCATTTTTGGAGACTGATGTTTTTCATTTCTTCAGGTTATGTTAGGTCAGGTTAGGTTAGGTTAAGTTAGGACAGGTGTAAGCTACCACCTCCAAGCAAAACCTCCCACCAAAACTCCCTCCTTTGTCCAATTCTACCTCAGTCCAATTCGGCCTCAGTCCACTTCTGCCTCAGTCCGTTCTATCCCAGTCCCCCGATCCCTAGAACTGACATTTTTCGTAGCACGCAATTCGTACAGGAATTTTTGTTTCTGTTAACTCTTCGAAAAATCACGATATCTTAGAGAAGCAGAAGTCAGTTAAAAAAAAATTGGTTTTTCCTATTCGACAACCACAGTCTCGTAAAACAGTCATTTTCGAGAACAGGTTAGTGTCACCCCAAAACACGACAACTTTTAGACAAACAAAAGGCTTTGAAAACAATTTCATGTTCCTGCCTCGAAAAACCACAATTTTTTGGATAGACGAAAGTCTTTTCTGGAACAATTTGGTTTTCAATGTTCGAAAAAACAACAAAATTAAAGAAAAAGACTTAATTTTAACATTATATACTGATATTCCGCAATTTGGTCCGTCATTTTCAAAGTAAATCAGTGTTCCCTCTTGAGGATACCACAATTTTTCAGTGAAATCATGTCCTCTTAAAACAGTTTATTCGTATTTTCCCTTCTCGGGAAATCACATTTTGCGAGAGAAATATTTTTTATACGAAATTTAAGCTTTTCCTCTTTTTATGTGCAGTTTCTCCCCTTAAAAACACAATTTTTGAAAGAAATCAACGCATTTTAAACAATTTATCCCTCGCCTAAGAAACATTTTTTGACACGAGTTTGTAACAATTGAGTGATAATTGTGGGTTTTCTCCTTGAAAACCCACAATTTTTTTGGGAAACGGACTCGCTAACAACTCAATTTTCACTCTTCGAAAAACCATGATTTTGAATGAAACCAAGCTAATATTAAAATAATTTCGTGTTCCCTCTTAAAAAAACAATTTTGAGAGAAAGGGAGCCAGTCATCTGTGAAA
Source organism: Sinentomon sp. SZTP_YWyxl (assembly GCA_030068105.1). NCBI lineage: Eukaryota > Metazoa > Arthropoda > Protura > Sinentomata > Sinentomidae > Sinentomon > Sinentomon sp. SZTP_YWyxl. The sequence continues at coordinate 4,171 of JASGXE010015772.1, read as the reverse complement.
CAATTTAGTTTTCCATTTCGAAAAACCACAGTTTAGAGCGAAACTTCCAACTTCGAAAACCATTATTAATTTTGAGCGAAACAGTCATTTCAAGACCATTGTTTGGTTCTTTGCGAAAAACAGAATTTTTGAGCCCTTCAAAGCCATTTGGTTTTTGTTTCCTCTTTGAAAAGAAAAAACAATTGTTTTGTGGGAAACGTCAGACACGAAAACTTTCTGTGAGAAACAGGTGTTGTTTTTTGCACTTTTGCACCACAAAATAATTGTGCATTGGACGTTTCCCAAGGCGTTGCGCTGCCATCTAACTGTGGCCGTGAAAACTGGTATCGTTCTGCCATCAGCTTATTGTCGGCGGCAAAACTTTCGTTTCGTCTTGACATCCTTTCTGCCATCTATTGGTGAAAAATGAAAACCACGTATCAGCTTTGTTGCCGTCTGTTGTCACATGATGTCACTAACTTCCGGTTCGAGACTTCCGTTTTGCCTTTCCTTTCTTCCAACGGGAAGCCAACTTGGAGCCAAAGTTCCTTTTTTCCCACATGAAGCCCACTTCTTTTTGGAAGTTGTGCCCAGAGGAACAAACGGCGCTGCGATCCGTGCAATGCATTCAAACACCGGTTGCGTGCCTTTTGAATTAGTTTGGGGTTATTCTTGCTTTTTGGAAGTTGTGCCCCTGAGGAACAAATGGCATTGCAATCCGTGCAATGCATTCAAACACCGGTTGCATGCCTCTTGAATCAGTTTGGGGTTGTTCTTGCTTTTTGGAAGTTGTGCCCCTGAGGAACAAACGGCGCTGCCATCCGTGCAATACATTCAAACACCGGTTGCATGCCTCTTGAATAAGTTTGGGGTTGTTCTTGCTTTTTGGAAGTTGTGCCCCTGAGGAGCAAACGGCGCTGCAATCCGTGCAATGCATTCAAACACCGGTTGCATGCGTCTTGAATTAGTTAGGGGGTGTTCCTTTCTTTTTTGAAGTTGTGCCCCTGAGGAACAAACGGCGCTGCCATCCGTGCAATACATTCAAACACCGGTTGCATGCCTCTTGAATAAGTTAGGGTTGTTCCTTTCTTTTTTGAAGTTGTGCCCCTGAGGAACAAACGCGCTGCATCCGTGCAATACATTCAAACACCGGTTGCATGCCTCTTGAATAATAGGGTTGTTCCTTTCTTTTTTGAAGTTGTGCCCTGAGGAACAAACGGCGCTGCATCCGTGCAATACATTCAAACACCGGTTGCATGCCTCTTGATTATTAGGGGTTGTTCCTTTCTTTTTTGAAGTTGTGCCCCTGAGAACAAACGGCGCTGCCATCCGTGCAATACATTCAAACACCGGTTGCATGCCTCTTGAATCAATCAGGGATTGTTCCTTTCTTTTTTGAAGTTGTGCCCCTGAGGAACAAACAGCGCTGTCATCCGTGCAATACATTCAAACACCGGTTGCATGCCTCTTGAATTAGTTAGGGGTTGTTCCTTTCTTTTTTGAAGTTCTGCCCCTAAGGAACAAACGGCGCTGCAATCCGTGCAATACATTCAAACACCGGTTTGCCTCTTGAATTATGGGGTTGTTCCTTTCTTTTTTGAAGTTGTGCCCTGAGGACAAACGGCGCTGCCATCCGTGCAATACATTCAAAACCGGTTGCATGCCTCTTGAATAATAGGGTTGTTCCTTTCTTTTTTGAAGTTGTGCCCCTGAGGAACAAACAGCGCCATCCGTGCAATACATTCAAACACCGGTTGCATGCCCTTGAATCAATCAGGGATTGTTCCTTTCTTTTTTGAAGTTGTGCCCCTGAGGAACAAACAGCGCTGCAATCCGTGCAATACATTCAAACACCGGTTGCATGCCTCTTGAGGGGTTGTTCCTTTCTTTTTTGAAGTTGTGCCCCTGAGGAACAAACGGCGCTGCCATCCGTGCAATACATTCAAACACCGGTTGCATGCCTCTTGAATCAATCAGGGATTGTTCCTTTCTTTTTTGAAGTTGTGCCCCTAAGGAACAAACAGCGCTGCAATCCGTGCAATACATTCAAACACCGGTTGCATGCGTCTTGAATTAGTTAGGGGTTGTTCCTTTCTTTTTTGAAGTTGTGCCCCTGAGGAACAAACAGCGCTGCCATCCGTGCAATACATTCAAACACCGGTTGCATGCCTCTTGAATCAATCAGGGATTGTTCCTTTCTTTTTTGAAGTTGTGCCCCTGAGGAACAAACAGCGCTGTCATCCGTGCAATACATTCAAACACCGGTTGCATGCCTCTTGAATCAATCAGGGATTGTTCCTTTCTTTTTTGAAGTTGTGCCCCTGAGGAACAAACAGCGTTGTCATCCGTGCAATACATTCAAACACCGGTTGCATGCCTCTTGATCAATCAGGGATTGTTCCTTTCTTTTTTGAAGTTGTGCCCCTGAGGAACAAACAGCGCTGTCATCCGTGCAATACATTCAAACACCGGTTGCATGCCTCTTGAACAATCAGGGATTGTTCCTTTCTTTTTTGAAGTTGTGCCCCTGAGGAACAAACAGCGCTGTCATCCGTGCAATACATTCAAACACCGGTTGCATGCCTCTTGAATCAATCAGGGATTGTTCCTTTCTTTTTTGAAGTTGTGCCCCTGAGGAACAAACAGCGCTGCATCCGTGCAATACATTCAAACACCGGTTGCATGCCTCTTGAATCAATCAGGGATTGTTCCTTTCTTTTTTGAAGTTGTGCCCCTGAGGAACAAACAGCGCTGCAATCCGTGCAATACATTCAAACACCGGTTGCATGCCTCTTGAATCAATCAGGGATTGTTCCTTTCTTTTTTGAAGTTGTGCCCCTGAGGAAAAAAACAGCGCTGCAATCCGGCAATACATTCAAACACCGGTTGCATGCCTCTTGAGGGGTTGTTCCTTTTTTTTGAAGTTGTGCCCCTGAGGAACAAACGGCGCTGCCATCCGTGCAATACATTCAAACACCGGTTGCATGCCTCTTGAATCAATCAGGGATTGTTCCTTTCTTTTTTGAAGTTGTGCCCCTGAGGAACAAACAGCGCTGCAATCCGTGCAATACATTCAAACACCGGTTGCATGCCTCTTGAATTAGTAAGGGGTTGTTCCTTTCTTTTTTGAAGTTGTGCCCCTGAGGAACAAACGGCGCTGCCATCCGTGCAATACATTCAAACACCGGTTGCATGCCTCTTGAATTAGTTAGGGGTTGTTCCTTTCTTTTTTGAAGTTGTGCCCCTGATGAACAAACGGCGCTGCAATCCGTGCAATACATTCAAACACCGGTTGCATGTGTCGTGAATTAGTTAGGGGTTGTTCCTTTCTTTTTTAAAGTTGTTCCCCCTGAGGAACAAACGGCGCTGCCATCCGTGCAATGCATTCAAACACCGGTTGCATGCCTCTTGAATTAGTTTGGGGTTGTTCTTGCTTTTTAGAAGTTGTGCCCCTGAGGAACAAACGGCGCTGCAATCCGTGCAATACATTCAAACACCGGTTGCATGCCTCTTGAATCAGTTTGGGGTTGTTCTTGCTTTTTGGAAGTTGTGCCCCTGAGGAACAAACGGCGCTGCAATCCGTGCAATGCATTCAAACACCGGTTGCATGCGTCTTGAATTAGTTAGGGGGTGTTCCTTTCTTTTTTGAAGTTGTGCCCCTGAGGAACAAACGGCGCTGCCATCCGTGCAATACATTCAAACACCGGTTGCATGCCTCTTGAATCAATCAGGGATTGTTCCTTTCTTTTTTGAAGTTGTGCCCCTGAGGAACAAACAGCGCTGCAATCCGTGCAATTCATTCAAACACCGGTTGCAGGCCTCTTGAATTTGTTAGGGGTTGTTCTTGTTTTTATAAAGTTGTGCCCCTGTGGAACCAACGGAGCTGCAATCCCTACGATGCATTAAAACGCCGATTGAATGCCTCTTGAATTAGTTAGGGGTTGTTCCTGCTTTTTGAAAGTTGTGCCTCTGTGTAACCAACGGAGGTGCAGTCATTTCAAATGCCGGTTTCGATTGATTCCCTCCTGCCCACCTCCTCACCTTCGGAAGGACTATTTTTCTCATTTTATGTCCTGAAGAAAAATTTAAATATGAAAACAGCTGGTTTTTCATTTCAGTTTTTTTCATCCGTGAACTTGCAATTTCTAAGGAGGTGGGAAGGGAATCACCCATTCTTTGAGAGAATGGAATA
>JASGXE010015771.1:0-13735 GCA_030068105.1 Sinentomon sp. SZTP_YWyxl | reverse complement strand
TGGTTAAAGTCGGCCGGTGCACACCGGTGTGCCGCATCTGCCCACCCTGGAAGTGCCGGTGCGCAGCACCGGCCTGCCCTGATTGATTGCCGCACCGTCTCACTCGAACACAGCGGGAGCGCCAGTAGTGCCCTTGAGATGGGCAGGTACTGTCAAAAATAAAAATTGGAGTCAATGTTTGCGGTGCACAATCCATCTGCGGCGATTGTCTTTGGGCACGAAAAAACTGGATTTGGACCAGCCAGAAATATGCTTGTAACACACCTACTTTGGGTTGGGAGAGGTTAAGGTGCGAAATCTTTCTTTCCACAATCCGCCACCCACGCATTCAATGTTCTCTGCCCCTGTCACGAGAAAGAATTTTTGTTTGATTGAATGACTCAAATGAATTGCATTGTGCGGAGGGAGACGCAGAGGAGGGCGAGGCAAAACAGCTTGGGCACCGGTGGGGCCCAGTGCCCACCTTGCAAGCAGTTCAAGGACATCAGCATCAGAGCACAAGGTGCCGCAAGAATGCCGAAAAGACTTCAGATGGCAGGCCGGGGCCCCCACCGAGCATTGTTTTTTTCCGAGAGGGGACAGGGTTATGTCAGGTTCAGATTGCTTTAGGTAACAAAAATTATTTTTCTTTATTCCGAAAACAGGGCCCCAATCGAGCATTATTGCACATTACGCTCTGCCATCTAAAGTCGCGACAGGGTTTGTAAAACCGCTCGGGAAAAGTCAAAAGTCCGGTAGTTTTTGAAATCATGGCAATTGCAGATTGTGTGCATGGGTTCCACCGTTGTGGTGGATTCCAACCCAAATCCTGTTCTTTTTTGGAGCGTGCAATGCTCGCGATGACGGGTGAAAGCAGTCTTCAATTTTTCTTTCCTGCTCGATGGCGACAACTTTTGATCTGTGCGTGTGGGTGTTGTCTCCGCTAATGTTGGAAACCAAGTTCGTTTTTTTAATCAGTCATGCGCGACACAAAGATCAAATTACATTCGAATTTAGTTGCCTTTGCCTCCGCCGGTCGCGCCTGCCTCGCGGTGTCGGGTGTGTGTGCCCTTGAAGGGATTCGTGCATTCATGCAGGGCACAAACACGTTCAGTTATTTGGTTGGCTTGGGACTTTTGCGGAGGCTCCAATGGGGGTTTGGGGACGCGGCTCGCATCCACTTGGTCTCAGGGGGAGGATTTACACAAGATACAATCGACATCCATGGGGGAAAATTCATGCACTATAAATATTCGCATGTGGAGTGGGAGAGATGATGTCCTTGTTTTCATTTTCATCAAATGTGTTTGTTCCTGTCCATTTTCTGCTAAGGAATGAAATTTATCCAAATTGGACCCTAAAATTTCAAAATTTCTTCAGCTTCTGGGGGTTCCGCCCCTCAGACCTCCGAGTGGGCTGCACCCACTTTATGTGCCCTTTTTTTCGGGAATGCGAACCGGCCCCTTTTCTGGCGCACTTTAAACACTGATTGATGAATTTTGCAAACAAAATGTCAACTGGAGCTAACAGTTTATTCTACTGTGCACTTTTTACACTATTCGCTCAATTTTTCTGTTTTCCGATTTCTACCTGGGAACTTTTATGATTTATTTTTCTGGTCGTTTTTTCCTTCTTCCCTCAAATGTTTTTAGTCACGAGTTCAGTGCAGATATGAAGAGAGATTAGGTGCCTGCTCAAACAGTTCCTGCATTTACCTTCACCAGAAGAAACCGAATCTTTACACTCAGCCACGGATTTCTGATGAGCACCGGCCGTGGGGAAAAGGAGAAGGTCAAAGTTCAAAGTATGGATTTCACCGGGAATGGGATGATTCTCTACCAGTTGCGGCCAGTTCTTCGAGACACTCTAGTTATAACAATGTGTCGAGTGGCGGTCGGTATAATCAACGTGACGACGACATGTCAAGCGTGAGAAGCATGGCCAGCGGAGTTAGCAGAATTAGCATACGTTCTGACTGCAATGCCTCCCTGGTTCAAATCAACTTTTAGCTTTTTCATTTGTTAGCTAAGCAAGCTTGAGGGTTAGGCCCAGCAATTTTTAGACTTGATGTTTGAGACTTGATTTTTCTGGGTAGAAAGGAAGCAAGTTCTGAAACTGAGTAGGGTTCCTCATCCACATGCACCGGCACTGAAGATTAACCTTTTAATTTTAATAATCCGATCGGTTAATCTCAGTGTGGTTCAAGCGACTCCATCCGTGACGGCCGCACACCGACTGTCTTCCATATTCAACATTCAACACGCATGACCATTGGCAAAGATCTTCAACTCACACCTGGGTTCACATGCTTAGTTTTAGTCGTAGCGTTTAATTAATGCTTTCGTCCAAATCCTTGTTTTGACCTTTGTCATTGACCGAGGGCGTTCAAATTTTGAAGGGGGCTTTGTCAAACGGGCAGTTGTTCATTCTGTCATGGCTCCATGGTCATTGATCCGTCGAGATATCGGCACTTTCTCATCTAAATCTGTATATAATTAATTCTGTTCTGGTTTTGACCTGCTTTGAGCAACGAAGCCGTCTGCAGCTCAGTGATTGGTGGACAGTTGCCAATGCTTATCAGGTGGTGGAGGAGCTGTGCCCAAAGGGAATTTCCCTCTGTTCGATTCCATGCGTTTCAGGATGCGACCCAAAATTTGATGATTTTGTGCAGTGCGGAATCAGGGGTCAATTCGAGTTGGCCTCGATGTCATTGAGGCCTCGTTGCGCTCTAGCTGGCATCTGAGTTAGCTTCGGTGCACTCTAGTTGCGGCCTCAGTGTATTTGATTTGTTTATCATTCAGGGATCTTTCCTGCAGTATAAAACATGGGCATCACGAGATAAAAGGCCAACTGGAGTTAACACTTTATTCAACTGTGCACTTTTTTCCACTGTTAACTCGGTTTTACCATTTTCTGATTTCTACCTGAGAACCTTTCTGGTCGTTTTACCCGCATCTTTGCATCCTTTTAGCGTCGAGTTCAATGCAGATATGAAGAGAAATTAGGTGTCTGCTCAAACAGGTCCTGCACTTATCTCCACAAAAAGAAACCGAATCTTTTCACTCAGCCACGGATTTCTGATGAACTCCGAGAGTGGGGAAAAGATGAAGGTCAGAGTTCAAAGTTTGGATTTCACCGGGAATGGGATGATTCTCTACCAGTTGCAGCCAGTTCTTCGAGCTGTTATCTCCAGCGTGGCAGTCGTTATAATCAACGTGATGAGGACATGTCGAGTGTGAGAAGTGTGTCCAGCGGAGTTAGCAGAATGAGCGTACGTCAGGACTGGAATGCTGTCCAGGTGTGAATCAACATATCTTTTTCATTTCTTTAGCCTGAGCGAGTTTGTAGGTTTGGCAGGGTAATTTTAGAACACTGATATTTGCGACTTGATTTTTTCTGTGGAGAATCGAAACAAGCTCTGAAATTGACTTGACTAGCTCCTCAGGGCCAGCACTGAAGAGTAAACATGTGATAATCAGTTAACCCTAGCAATGCCAAGCCTGTGCCAGATGGCACAAATGGGCCATTTTTCCCTGTAAAAATGTCATTTTGAAAGATTCAGGTCGGTGCATCCTGAAGTGTGTCACATTTTAGCCCTTTTGACCTGTGATCTACCCTTTGACTAAAAATCAGAAATTTGCAGAAATTATGGGGGGGGGGGTCATGCCTGTTGGCACAGGCTTGGTTTCGAGAATTTGAAAGTTAACCAGCCTGAGCCACCTGGCTCGAATCGATAAAAATATAGCCGTGATGATGTCATGGTTGAGTATGAGTGAAAGACGAAGTTTTCCCTGTCCTTTGATGATGTCTCTGCGGATCTCTGCAAATTCTATTTCTGAAAATAATCAAAAACTTTTTGTCAAAAGATCACGCAATACCAAACCTGTGCCAGGTGGCACAACATTGTCAATTTTTGGTTTATCTCACAGTAAAAATGTGGTTATGAAAGTTTCAGACTTGTGCATCCTGGAGTGGGTCACAAATGAACCATTTTAGCCTTGATGTGCCATTGTTAAGAAAAAACAGAAATTTGCTGAAATTGGGGCTGAAAATTTAGGCCGTGCCAGTTGGCCCAAGTTTGGTATAGATACGCACGGGGGGACCTTGGTATTGCTAGGGTTAATCTCAGTGTGGGTTAGGCGTCAGTTAATCTCAGAGTGGATTAGGCATTCCCATCGGTGACAGCCGTTACAAATTGGCCAAATGTTGAAATGATGCAATGGAAACCCCTCATATTTTTCCTAACTATTGCATGTGTCAGCGATGATTTAGGGGGCAACAAATCATCTCAGTTCAACTTTTGCTGTTGTACAACCGAATTCAATGATTCTTGGCAAGCTAATGAAGTATGTTGACTGGTGGTTGTCCATGCAAAGGTTCACTCGTTAAGTGTCATCGTGAATTGTGACCACTGACCCCCTGTGTGTCACACCTTTTGCGTCACTGTGCTCAAACCACAGGAGATTTTATAGTTCAGTTTGAAGTATTGCAGCATAAAATGCCACCGAAAATGCAAAAGCCATCTGGACATTGGGGAGGACGTGGGACCGTCGACTAGCAACGGTGACTTGTTCGTGTCCGACTTGTTCGGTTCGGGGAGGGGGTCCCCCCGAATGGGAAGAAATTTTGAAAAAGGGAACCTCAAATAATGCCCAATGCTCAGTTTTTAAAAAAGCAATGTTTTTCATATTTATTTCAGAAATGCACAAAGTTTTGCAAAATTTTTGGAGGGGACGAATTCACCCAGAAGAATATTGGAGGGGACATGTCCCCCCATCTTTTGCACCCCTGGTTTCACCCCTACAAATGTGGGGCTTTTTCAAGCACAAGAAAGGAAAGATGAGATCGACCCAGTCTGGGTCCAACATCAGCCATCAGCATCCAACGGTTGATCTCATCTCATCGTTATGCGCTTGAAAAAGCCTCTCGTTTGCAGGGGCAAAACCTCGCATTCTTATTCGTGGTAAAATTGCTAAAATCTTAATGTCATGAAATTTGGCCAAATTCATGGTTTTCTATGGTTTGGTGCCCCTTGGTCTTTGACACTGCTGCCTTCTTTGGTTAGAAGCAGGACGCAAGATATTTTTTCTCCTCATCAGAGTTCCTACGAACGGTCTACAGTTGACAGCCGGAAGTGCGTTCTTTAACTGCTGTTCCCTTGTCGCAACAATCCATTTATATTTATTTATTTGACCTTTGATAGAAACACAGAATTTGCCTGAAAATTCTTTGGAGGAAAACTTTAAAATCAGGTAACACTTCGGAATCCCTGACTACGGGTTTCAAACCTGACCTAACCTCTCCGACCTTTGCCAAAAGTGATTGGGTTAATGTGGTTGGTTTGTTTGGTGCAATAGGCGGGGAGCAGGTTTGGAAGGAATACCGTACGTCCAACAAATTGCCGAATCCACGTGTAGTCTGGGATTCCGAAGCGTTGCACAAAATCATTTTGGTGAAATCAGTCTACTAACCACATGGGATCAGGAAAATACTGAAACCTTAGGCACGAATCCATAAATCAACGTCGCCTCATCGATAGGCAGCCAGTATATCCTGGTTTTGTTGTTTTCTGCAATTTGAATTGTGCTTCAACAATCGATTTTAATTCACTGAGGTGTAGTTTTCTTTCAATGTTTACCGTTGCAGCGAAGATGCAAATACGAAACGCGAGTTGGTGGCTGTAAGAACAATAGCTGCCGTTTCCGACACCAATACAAGTCCAATCAGAACACGACGTTGTTGTCTTCCGGCTTTAGCGGGCAATGTGTCGATATCGATCCGCTGAGTTCGGATACGGCCGTTGGAGATTACGAGCACAGGGAACCTGGCCGCAGTTGTGGAAATTCTCCGGACTCTGGAAGAAGTTCCCTCAAGGGCCTCTGTGTTGAAAATGTCGAGGAATTCAAGAGTGAGAGCCGTTCAGATTCCGATGGGAGCGATCCATTTCCTCCTCCCTGGCAAATGAATAGCACCAATAATTGTGACGCCGAGTTCATTGGGCAGGGTTCGTAACAATACTTTGCTCCATTCTTACATTTTTGATGTGGAGTTTTTATTATCGGTTGCACTTCTATGTCCAACAATCAGGACAGTATGGCTTGCACAGTTTTTTTTTTATTTTTTATTTCAAATGTATGGATGAATTTTGGATGATTTGCTTTCTTCAAATTATTTGACTGGCTTCCTTCTTTGACGGACAAAAATTTGATGGAATCAGGATTCGTCTGTTCTCACTTTTACGAATGGGTCCTAACATGGTGATCAATTCTACAAGAAAATTATCAAATTGGGTTGGATGTTTGTACTGGGCATTTCTCCAAACATGGACCAACCCATCTGCTGGATTTGCCAGCAAGAACAAAATCTCAGGCGAGTTATGTTAGTTGCAGTTTGGAACACCGGCCGACATTTCAAAAATGCTGGTCTGGACGAGTTTTCACACATGCCCGTCGCCTTAATAGGATAGGCAGATTTGGTTAGGTTAGGTTCGGCTAGGGGCGAGGTTAGGTTAGGTCAGGTTAATTTAGGCTGGGAGTGGAGGAGGTTAGGTGGTCAGTCAGTGGAGGAGATTAGGAGAACCTGGGAGGAGGTTAGGTTAGGACAGGTTAGGGTTGGGTTTTAGTAGGATCACAGAGCAAGGGTGCCAATTCGTCCAGTCCATTGCCGGCAGGTATTCTGAACTACTGCCGTAATATTTCTCAACCATATTTCTCAGCTGACACTTTTAAGAATTTGCACCACACAAAAATTTCCTGTCTTTTCTCCCATGACACTTGAGTTTTTTCGAGTTTCGTATTGTAATTACACATTTTCAAATGATTGTTGTTTGTTCTTGTATTTGTATTTTGAACTTTTCTTCCTGTCCTAGGTGGATCAGGACGTGAAGATCGATTAATGAGACCGTACAAAACCTTCAATGTAGTGGAAGTTGTAAGTTTTTCTACCTGTTAGCTCATGTCAACTTTTCTGGGTGGGGAAGTTTTGGGACAGTAAATGATCCGGTACTTTGTGTGGTCGACATTTTGGGAATAGTGGAGACGCCATCGCTGAACTTTGGATGTAAACCGGAGCTTACGCAAATGTGACTAGAGTTAGATCACTCTCTTGTTATCACTCGCATAACAAACACTCGATTAACCGTTCGTTAATATTGGAAATTGCAACGTTTCACGATTGCTGTTATGTGTTGTTTCCCATAATGTTTCACAATTGTAAACTGTATGATTCCTGTTCATGGTGTCCGTGAATGAATTGCTCTCACCAGGTGAGCTCACACATTTCTTTCGAGCTCGCACAGGCGTGGTCGACTCCGGTTCACATTCATCGCGGTCCCGTCATCTGGGGTTGACACCACAATGATCCCTTGAATGTGAACCATGTTCCACCACTGTGAAGAGGAAAGCGTTGTAAACACCCGGAATGAGCATGAGCGACACAGATTTAGCAATCTTCAGGTTTCCCCTCGGAAAAAGTCATGGAAAGTTGGAGAGACTCATCAAAAGGCAGTGAAGTCATGCAAAAGATGAAAAAAATATGCTAAGAGTCGTTAGTCGGTGAAAAATGTGCAGGAATGTGTGGACGAGAAAGAAAATATGCTTCATATGAAATGTTGGTGACAACCGCAGCCGACAACCTTTTTGCCAGGAAAAGTCGGGGAGTGGTCCGTGATTGCCAGGGAAATGAAGTTTCCATTATTTGTGGGAACTGTGAAAACCCTCCACGATCCTCCCTTTGACTCTGGTCGAAATTGTGCCTCCAAAGGCCTTCAAAATTGCAGTTCGATCGAAGGGGCATTTTCATTTGGAAAAATGGGGGCGAGAACAACTTCACGTGAAATTGGCTGTTCCTCTCTTTGGGGAATATCTCGGAAAACTTGCTGCAGGCCAGCATAAGCAGTGCATAAAAAGGTGATGTTCTCTTGTTAGGGGGGGGGGGCAACTAGGTTGCCACACCATCTAAAGGATCCGTTGCATTAGAGTTTTGATGGCTCCATTTCACACGTGGTCAGTCAAGTCAGTTTTCAATTCTGGTGAGCTTTTATTTTCAGGATCGTGACTCAAAAGGCCAGATATCGCGATATCTGGAATTTGTTCTGGATTCTCAGCTTGAGGATATGATAGTGGATAATCCCAGCAGAATCCGTAATCCAGTACCATTTACATCGGATGGTATTTGTATGGAGAACCTTCTTCTGCTGGGCTGCAATAGAAAGATGGCTTGCACATACCACCACACCAGTGATATCTACTTCTGGCAAATGAGGTCAAGAGCTGGCAAGTCGGAAACGTGGTTCAACCTCACCGAAATATCCAACGAGATTGAGAATCTCTACCGCGATCCATCCATCAACAACACGTTCGTCGAAAGAGAGGCGGAGTGCTGGGCGGTCGATTTCGTCGACATGAAGATCGTGTCGATATCCCGGGAGGTGACCTACGACCTCCGCAGAGTGTCAACTCCGTCGTGGGCAAAGTACGAAGGCAGGTTCCATCTGGTGACACGTTGGTCGTGGTACTACAGTGATGCGTCGTTAAAATTCGTCGAATTTCCCAGTTCTCTATGCATAGAGATGCACTATTTGACGACTCCTGGAAATCCATTGAAATGTTCCGTTGGCGATGCTGAGTACGAAATTGATCTATCGGATGCAAAAAACTTCCAGCTGAAGAATTTGGCAACTGGTGTCAAGTACGAAGTGGTCCGTCGTCCGAGTAAGTTCCAGCCGGGTGGAAAACCTTCGAAAGTTGCGCCCGTGTCGCACCGAGCTGCCACAAATAATCATTCTCCCGAAGTAAGGGAAGAGCCATCCAAGCCAGTCACAGGCATCACTTGGCACTATCAGGATGACGACGGCCAATGGGTTGCATTCGGAAAGATTGACGGCATGGCCCAGAGTTCTTCAAAGTTTCTCGAAAACGAGTATCGAGAAGACCCAAATGGGCACGTGGTTGTGACCCTCAACTCCACGAAGTACCTCATCAGGTTCAGTGACATGACCCAAACAAACATGGAGAGCAATCATTCGAGATGGATTCGAAGAGGAAATTTGGTTGCCAACCATAGTGAAGCCTTCATCGTTTCCAAAATGGACAGGCCAGGAAGTTGACGAGAACCAGGCTGAATATATCGAAAACCAGACGCAAGATGTGTCCGGAGAACTCCTCACCTGAAAACTGTCAGTCAGGCAGGATGCAATGTTGTGCAAATTATATTGAATTCCAATTAAATTTAGCCATGTCGAATTTGATTCGCTTTGTCCGTTCGTAGAGGTTATCGTGGAACACAGCTGTGAAACTGTTGTGTTCCACGATAACCTCTACGAACGGACAAAGCGAATCAAATTCGATATGCTGACGTGCTTCAATTTTTGAATTCCAAGTGCTCTTTCGACCATTTATTGTCATTATAACTGATCTCATATGCCTCAGCAACAGAACTTGTGTGCAAGTGTATAGTGGCGGCAGAATTAATGTACTCACACATGTAAAAATGTATAAAATTGCGACTGTTCAGATTTAAGTAAAAATCCATGCTGCAGAAATGGATCCTCTTTAACAAGCGAGGTCAAAATCTGACACCTGTAGAAAGCCTTGTTGCAATCTGACGCTTTAATTTCTACTGCCTGCATGAGAAGAGAAAAAAAAGTTTCGGAAGCAACAGTTAAATGAGAAAAACACATGTATGAGTACATTAATTCAGTCACTGCTGTACCTGGGAACCTGAAAACACCATTGTAAAGTGCCTGGGGTGGTGTAATTTGTTTGCCATTGGCTGGGTACTCTGCATTCTGTGGTACTGCTGGGTACTGTGCACTCCACGGTCGTTTAATTTTATATACCCAGCTGATTTTTAAAGTCACAAATGCTGGCGGTGTACGTTCATTTTGTTGATCTGCTGCCAACAAACGCATACTGCCTTGTCAGAAAACGCCTATTTTGGCACTGCTAGCACGTTTATGACACATTTTCTTGCATGCCTGTGGCCTCTGAAGAATGTGGCAGTCGCAGGTGTCAACAGTGAATGAACTGCACCCTTGCAACACATGCCATGCGATTGAGGGGGATTACTGCCTCAATCCGGGTTCTCCCAAAGTACTGGGGCTATCAGGCTGAAATTTTTACCAGTTGTTGGGGACCAAAAGAGAAGTTCTTTTGCACAGTATCAGCCCTCCAGCTCCTTTGGTTTGGCTGTTACAGGGCAATATACACTCTAAAAACTGCTCGCGCAAGAAATCTATCTCCTCAGAAATGGTTGGAGATAGGGACTTCAAACTTTGTGGGGACCTTCTATGTATGCCAAAGTCTCAAATGACACTAGCACTTGCCTAGCACTTTTGGCTCCTGAGTATCAATTAAAAGTCATGCGAAGCTTATTTAGCGGTAGCGCGATTCAAGAAAACACTTGTAAAAGTCCAGTGTAATGTCAAAAATACAAGTCCTAGTGTCATTTAACTCACCTCAATGTGGAAAAAAACTGATCCAAATTTCAGCCTCCTAGCATTAAAATTGGCGGAGTAAATGCGATTCAAAGTTTGGATTTAGGTGGAAAATGCAAATGCGAGAAAACGTCATTTTAATTTAAACACACAAAATCATTATGGTGGCAGAAAAATGCGTTCTCGCACTTGGAGCGAGTCAGTAAAACTGCTGCCATTTTGCTAAAACATGTCCGATCTTGAAAATTTTTGCACCAAAATTCTCAGAAAACATCACAGAATTCAAAATGCCAAAAAACTGAAAAAGCGAATAAATTCAAAATTTGCCCAAAATTAAGGCAGTAATACCCCTTAAAAGTTTTTTTCGACTTGGTACAAAGTTATCGGGAAGGTTCCTTCAAAAGCTGCAACACACGCTTTTGGTGTTTTTTCAATTTGAACAACGTTGTGCGACGTTGTTACCGCGATGTTGGTGATTCTGGTGCTTGATACATGCATAATTTTAGGTGGTGTTTCAAGTTCACGTCATGGAAAATAGTCATCATATCACTGATTCTAGAAGTGCGATTTTGATAATTTCCAGTTGGGCAAAAGTTACAGAATGACCCTTTTATGAAAGGGCATCTTCAACGATGTTGATCTGCTGTCTTTCGTAACGAGTCCACGTGTGTCAGGTGCTTAGCACATCCGTTGTCAAGATCAGACTCTCTTGAGGTGGATTCTTGTTGTTTTTGTCAACCTGACACGACTGGTGTGAGGCGTTGGATGGAGGCATTGCATGTGAGTGATATTTTGCTTTCCGTTCAGTTGGAGATTGGGGACAGAACCAGTTGGTGTTGGTAGCTTATATAGTTGCTTCAGTTGCTTGTTCAGTTGTTTTGGCAAAGGGAACCTGGGGGAACAGCTGATGGTTGCAGGTAGGCAGGTGGAGGGCTGATATGGGTGCTGTTGACTGTGAAATATTGTGGTGTTCACAAAATCATCAGGACTCTCACTTATGGTTGTTCTGTTATGCCAGATTCTCGCAAATTTCCAAAACGTTGATTGAAACTCGCATTTTGACGACATGTATTCGTATTTGTTTTTGTTTGTTGTTACATTGAGTTTTTGAAAATTTGGTGAGTTTTTGGAGCAACATGGCATCCCGTTTGAAACTTTGAACTGTGCAATTTTTATGCAAGC
The DNA here is from genome assembly GCA_030068105.1 of Sinentomon sp. SZTP_YWyxl. Taxonomy (NCBI): domain Eukaryota; kingdom Metazoa; phylum Arthropoda; class Protura; order Sinentomata; family Sinentomidae; genus Sinentomon; species Sinentomon sp. SZTP_YWyxl. The sequence continues at coordinate 2,139 of JASGXE010015771.1, read as the reverse complement.
ATGCCAATCCATTGGGGAACCAATCGATCCAGGTCAACCGAGTCCAATCAAACCGGCTCAGCAACCGATGGGTGGACCGGTTGCATTACAACAGGAATGCTGAAAATAAAAACTGCTTTGCTTTTGTATACTGGCGCGGAATTAATGTACCCATACATGTGTTTTTCCCATTTAACTGTTGCATCCAAAACTTCATCCCTTTCTCTTCATTCTCATATGCAGGCGGTAGAAATTAAAATCACCAGATTTCAACAAAGCGTTCTAGAGATATCAGATTTTGACCTCGGTAAAAAGAGGATCTTCAATTTCTCCAGCATAGAGTTTCTGCCAAAATCTGAATGGTCGTAATTTTTTGCATACATGAGTACATTAATTCTGCCTACGGTATATCACTTTTTTACTGGTACCGGTGCTTTCATTTGCTTTGCTGGACCTTACAGCTCAAAGTCTTGGCGCAAATTGGCATTGCCATCTCAGGAATAAGTGCTTTCACAAACTGGTTTTGGCCTGTTGACCTTGGCTTTAAATGGTGCAGCTTGTGCCCCGATGCCAAATCTTGGCTGGAAGCCGCTCCCACAATCAAGGCCAACAGAATCTCACAGGATTTAAAAAAGGGGACAGTAGGAGCCAGGGATTTAAGTGTGCCGGAACGCAACGGAACGGCGTTCCTGCCCGCCCTAGCCGAGCCGGAACGGCGTTCCGGCCTGCCCTAGCTCAATCCGTTCCGGCCGTTTCAAAGTCACACTGGAACGTGCATTCCGGTGACTTAATTTGAAAGGGCCAGACTTTGAATGAACCTTTCACCGCGTCAAAGCATACTACCACCACACAACACTGCAGATTGGCAGGAACATAGCTGAATCCGAAATTGTTATTTCCAGAGAGGCCAATTTGGAAATTACAAAAGGGCAACATTATCTGTTCGTCGAACGAAAAACGAACGTCCGGTCAGGGTTGGCCAAATGGACATTAGGCTGGAATGGCGTTTTTTTTTGCGAACAAAACTGGAAGAAAAATGAAGCAGAAGTGGATTGGTGACGAACTGCATCATCTAAAATTGTTCCAATTTTTGATTGGACCAATTTTACAAGGATTCCAGAACTCCACTGAGTGGACCAGGGCTCCACTCTCGATTTCCTCGTCCGCTGTAGCTCATGAGATACCACCGCACATTTCAGAAATGATTTTTTCTGTGCTCTCAAGCAGGGACTCTTTTAGGGGACATCAGCCTCCACGTCGACAAATTCCCCGCCATGGCTCTTTTGCCCTTCCCTCGATTGGCTTGCCCTGGTTGGAAATTTTGCTTCTGGAACACCAATTTTGCCTCCAAAATGAACCCTAAAATTTCAAAAATCCTTCAGCTTCTGGGGGGCTCCGCCCCCAGACCCCCCGCCAGGGGCCCTGCCCCTTGGAACCCCGCTGGGGCTCTGCCCCAGACCCCGGTCACTGGGGGGCGGAACACCCCAGACCCCCCGCCTGGTTGCGCCCAGACATGAGATGCCCTTTTTGTGAGTATGCGTTCCGGCCCTTTTCACGGGACACTTTAATCACTGGTAGGAGCAGTCATTGTCATTCTGTTTTTAGATGCTGAAGAAAAAGATTGGTGCTCTTGTGAAAATGTCTATCAAAAATCACGTTTTTCACCATTTCATACCGACTTATGAGTTATGTACATTGCTCGTACATTGCTCGTACATTGCTCTTACATTCATCCATCAACAGGTTCAATGTGGATCCGTTTGTACGTGTATTTTTAACCAGATCTGGACCCAAAAAGCCAAATTACCGGATTTGATTACAACGCAAACATTTTTGATTTGTTCAATCACTAGGCAATCAATTATTTATTCTCCATGTCTCTTGGAATATTTTGACATTCAGATTTCGGCACTTGGAGGGTTGTTTTTGCATTGGCTTCTCATCTCTGTCGTGTTCATTTCTCTGTTGAATGTTCATTTCTCTGTTGAAAAGTGTTGCGAAGGGGTTTTTCCAGTTTATGTTAATTGCGGAAACATGTTTGTTTTTTGGAAATGTATGAGTTTTTTTTCTTGCGTCATGATGCAAACTTGTTTTTCTTTCTTTTTTTTTAACGAGAAGTGATAGAATTTCTTGTATGCGTCATTTGATATCAGGAAATTA
>JASGXE010015770.1:0-22625 GCA_030068105.1 Sinentomon sp. SZTP_YWyxl | reverse complement strand
AAAGCAAGCCTATTCTATTCTCTCCTCTCTCTGGTGTTGGTGGCTGGTCTAATCCAAATCTAATGGAAGCCAAGTGAAGACACACAGAATTAAAAACTGTAGCATATGTGTTGGGTGAATTTTACTTTTTTTGAACAACTTGGATCCTTTTTTAAACCTCTCCCCCTCCTGATCACCACAGTGGTAGTGGTGACACTATCCACTATCAAACCAGAAGTTTAATGGGATTCCATTAAACCAGAAACCAAATCAAATATCTCCTGCTGCAGCTTGATTGTGGCTAATGCACTTTTAAAGGGTTTTCATGTTCCTCTGGATCAGGTATCTTTCCTCAGTTGAGTGCTCCCCATTTTTCCTTTTCTTGACAAGACTCTCACTTCACACAATCAATATGACTGTGTCTTGATGTGGGAAAACACTTGGGCGTAATTCCATTACAACAAAACAACATGGGTACCTACTCTGCAAATGCTCATGGAAAGCTTAATAGAACATGTTTAGTCGCAGTAGGTATGTTTAGTTTGCAGTGGGAACAAATTATAGCACTCTCTGTAAACAACTAACCCATGCCCAACATCTTTTCCCCAGAACATTGTTAGAGTGGTAGCCACAACAGCAGGCATGTTCCTGCTAACTTTTTTCAAATGGTTCATTTGCAGTGCTGGAATGGCTGTGGGGTTTTGTAGAAAATTGAACAAAAACACACTTCAGAAATCAGCAACAGGATGGCTGGGCCTTGGGTACCAAGATCCAGCAAAATGCAAGCCACCAGGGGATGGACTCCCACAATTCCTCTCGATGACCCTGGGCATCTGCAAACATTGCAAGAGAAGTGAGCACCTGATTTGCACCGGTCAAAAAAAAGCTCAAAGTTCACAATTTGTATGGCGATATGCTTGTTGATCAGAGTGCCAAAGTTCCTGAGACTATGAAATTCCCAAACGTCTGACAAAATTCTCGAAATTCCACAAAAGTTCTTGAAATTCCTGACAAAAATTCTTGAAATTCCCCGGCAAAACTGTTGAAAATCCCCGACAAAATTCTTGAAATTCCCTGATAAATCCCAAACTTTTGCACTTGTGTCAAAATTCCCCAAATCTTCTACCCAGGTCGCTGAGCACTTGAAAGCGTAATGTTTTAGGTGGAGGCCGTCCATGGTGCAGGTGTTTCATCAAAGCCGAAGACGAATCTGGAGAAGCCAGGAAATTTTGCCTTTGAAAAAAGCGAAACCATCCAATTTCAGTTTCCTTGTGTGACTCAAATTGCTTCATTTAAAACTCACGTCAACAAACATGCTTTATCAAAATTCAGTTCCCTTCCGAACCCATGGAGAGTGACTCTTTCTGGGAGTCCATCCTTGTGAAGGTGTTGTTCTGGAAGCCTCCCAGAATGATACCTTCACATGTTTTGCACGCCACCAAAGAATGTCCAAGGTGGATAAACATTCTGATTTTCACTGTGAATGGAAACTGCCCAAAACAGTTGAATATTTTTGCTTACCAATCGGGCATACATGTATCGGCTCCATGACTTCGTGTGGGATCGAATTGTGGTCCAAGTGGTGTGTTTTTTTCTGTCAACAGTATTTTCTCTATTCTCACAATTTCAGGCGGGAGTGAACCCAGATCCGGATGGTTCAAGGATACGTCAGGCAGGAATTCAGATGTGCTCACCGAGACAACCGACCAAGATGCAGTACGGAGATACATCCTGTTCCACGCAGCTATCGTAGCCGTCCCAATCTGCGGATTCGTAATTCTCATCGTGCTGATAGTCCTTGCCGTGAAGTTGTTGCAGAGAGTTCCCAAGGAATACGGCTCAACCGTTGACTTTAGCGCCAGTGGTAACAACCCGAAAGATAGCTTCAAAGGCAAGAAGTGCGACTTGAACAGCAACAGTCCGTTGGCTTATTCCCAAGTGCGTGCGACCGAGTCGGACAGAGAAGTCACCAAACCGTTGGTGCTTATAGACAACAAAAACAACGAAGTCAGTAAGATAATTCTGTGTGCCACAATCAGGAACAGTGGGAAGCTTCACAAGTTGGAAGCCGGTGTTGTCCAGCAACAGCCTCAGAGGACAGTTCATCTTGCCTCGAGGTCGGTGAGGCACAGGCCACCGGTTCACGGTGGCGCCACCGCCGAAGTTTTTAAATGTGATAAGAACATTGTGGCAAAGTGTGATGACTCAATTGCTGGCAGCAATGGTGAGATTGACAACAAAGCTGACAATAATCTAAACAACTTGAATAAAGACACCTCAAAGTCCAGTTTGCCATTCGCTGACGTGCCGCTCTTGAGGACGTTGACCCTGTGGAAGAGTGTTGACGACTGCAGTTCGATGGGCAGCAGTGATCCACCAGCTGTAAATGTTTGAGGCTCATCTTCGTGGCCTCTTTTCATTGTAAATGAGCTGGTCATTCCGAAAGTTTTTTTAACTACCTTTACCACAGTCTAATTTTTATAAGTTGAGCTCTGACTTTTTTCTCGAATGGGGATTAGGCAGGGATCCCCAAAAGCTTTACGCGGCGGTCCTTTACGATCCCTCACATCCTTGTCTGACAGACACACAACCAACTCCAACTGGTTCCAACCAAATATTCTTTTCACGCCCATACCAGCACTATCTCATGTCAGTGAAAAAAACCGGAACATGGAAATCAGCAGCAGGATGCTACACAAACAGTTGCAGTGCCCTGCTGGCTGACTTGAGTGCGTGACAATAGCAACGCAGGTATAGAGATTAAAGTCACGAGAGGTCTTTCCTCTGGTATTTTGACCGTGGGGATTTCAAGTCCAGATTAATTTGTGCTCCGGCATAAATTTGACTCCCTGCTTCACATTTTTGGAAGAGGCGGGAGCAGAATTGTGCTGCGGCGCATGCAAAACCTCGACTTGGAACTCCCACGGTGAGTGTTTTTCCCAAGATTTGTTTTGGAACATAACGTGACCAGAATAATTTTCTCCATGTTAATTTGTGAGTTTATTTACGAGTAAAATGATTGGGTTTTGTTGAAGGGAAGAGGGGTTCGGGAAATTTCTCAACATTTCAAGGGCTTCTCCATGCTGTTTTGGGTCAGAGGTGTGAGGTTTTTGCGAAATTTTCTTTCCGATATGTTCAGAATTGCTTTCGGTCCATTCTGAACTCCTCCGAAACTGGTCGAAAATGATTTGCGGGGAGCAAAGTCTTTCATTCCCAAAGTGATATTGTACAACTACCGACCTATTTGAGTAAAATCAGCAGAGTAGAATTTTCACATGCTTTGTGGCCATGGAACTTCAAGCTGTCTCCATAAATTTGACTTTTTTACGCACACATTCCATCATGCCCGTGCCAACACCATTCTGTCGAAATGGGGAAAGTTATTTTGCGAAACCTGTGTGACAAAATCTCCACGTCAGAATGGACAGATTTTTTGCAGACTTTTTCAGATCGTCCTTCCAAAACATATTTGCAGTCGCAACAATGGGCAACGGTCCAATGTTCTCTTTTGCACATTGTTGCAAGTGAATATCTGTTTTTCGACGGACGATATGAAAGAGTCTGATGTGAATCATCAGTCCATTCTGTCGCTGGTTTTTTTTATCACACTAAAAAGTCTGGCCGTTCTGACGCAGCTTTAAGAATGTTCTCAAGTGTGCTGCAGTGAAAAAGACATTCTCGCGCCAAATCACATCCATTCTGTTACCAGCTTGTGCGTCTGTCTTTTCACCTGTTTTCTGTCCTCCAAATGCATGTCTGCCCATTTAATGGTTGCAAGGTTTTTCCACTGGTCGATGACGGAACAGTTTCGAACAGTCAAAGACCACAACAGGCATCTGGGAGGGTGTTTCCGCCACAACCTGGGCTCATTCATTTGTTCTGGCAAGGTATTCTCGCACTATCCAGCATGTCGCTGCGTATATCGTTCCTGTTTTTTCCTCCGGCATGATCTGTGTAACATAATTCGAAATCGTGGCATAAACTTGTTTACGTGATAGCCAAAAATGCTGAATTTTCCTCATTGTCGTGAAATTTAACTGCCAAAATACCATTTTACGAATCTCTTCCGATCTGCACAAGAAGCATTTTGTGTTTCAAAATGCAAATTTTTAAACTCTATGGTGATCTTTGTAAATTATGTGAAAGATTGTGCATTTCATTGCCTATCGTTTTGTATTTGACTGTTGATACTTTTTTGTTGAAAAATAAAGCAACGTAACACAACATCTCGATAATTAAAAAATAACTGTGATCAATGAGGATCATCTCATCATCATTAAACCAGAGCTCGCTGGACAAATTGACCCCAGAAGCCATTTGTCAGGGGAAATGGGGCGCACAAGCAAGACCTCAGGAAGTGGGAGAGGATTGGTCATTCAATTGGCAACGTTTTTTAGGCAACTTGAGGCCAGCTAAGCGAAGTTTTTGGAAGGCAAGAATAAGTTTCAGAGGGTGTGCACCCCAAAGTAGTCTTGGAAAACCTCTGTGTGTTTGAGCAGCACTTTTGGGAGTGATTCTGTGTCAAGGCATCTGGCATTGAAGTTTGGTGCGCTTTGAAATCTTACGGTAAGTCAACCAAAGGTGAGTTATAAGCCGAACCGTAGTATAAATATGTCACTTCAAAAAGAGGCTCCAGCCAATCAAAAACGAAAATTATGGCGAACGAGAAAGATCTTGAGATCGCTCTTACAGGGCAAGTTTGATGGTTTACTCTCCCTCCACGTCATTCAATTCCTGCTCAGCTGACTGGATTGCAATGGTCTCGGAATAGCTGCAGGATTCAAATGCTGTGGAGAGTAAACCATAGAACTTTCCCGGTGAGAGTTGTAATTTCCAACTTTACTTCCATGGTGGTCAAAAGAAGCCAGTTTCATCACGAAAACACAAGTCTAAAGGTGCAATGACTTCCACAGGAATGCCCAAGAATAGTTTTGCAAATCACACATCCATGTTCGTTTGGTCCAGAAAGAATCCCAGTCCAGGAATGGTTGATATTCCAAAAGGGTTGATTTCGTTGAAATACGTGCAATTTCAAAAAGGAAAATACCTTTATCCCAAAACAGACTTGGATATCAATTCCAAGTCCAATTGTCAAAACAGACTTGGACACCCCCTTGAACCTCTGCTTGAACTCCACGCAATTGGTATTGAAATTTAAATCCACATGTACAGGGTGGGCACAAAGTCCCTAAGTTTTTCACTTCGCGGAGGAAATCGAGCATCATCAACCTTGTGTCATGGTGTGGGCTGCTTTTCGTGTTACCGTATCATCAGACCTTTTTTCTTCACTGGCTCCGTCACCGGTCAAAGTTATCTGGACATGCTCCGCAACTTCTTTGTCCCTGAACTGGAGCAAAACTGGAATCCAGGACACTGCAGTGCTCCAACAAGATGGACCCCACCGCATTTTGCCCTGCAAGTTCGTTCATTTCTGGGTGAGAATTTCCCATATCGCTGGATTGGGCATGGCTCTAGCATTGACTGGCCACCGAGAAGCCCGGATATCAATACCAGCGGCAACGTACTCCGAGGGATTATGAAAGAAAAAGTGCGACAGAGCCGATATCAGACAACAGAAGAACTCAAGTTTGCTGTTTCGGAAGCTTTCGCCTCCATTACCCTGCAGGCCATTCAGAAAATGTCTCGCAGGACCAGGAGACGCATCGAACTATGCCGTGACAACGACGGAGAACACACGGACATCCTCGACACAAACACCTGAGAGGTCCATTAGCTCACCGACGCAAGCGAAAACAATCAGGCTGAAAAACTTAGGGACTTTGTGCCCACCCTGTACTTGCACCTTGTCAGATGAAATTATTGCTGATGGCTGCTTTGCCAGATTTCATAAATGGAATGTTTTGCTTGCATTGAAAAAGAAAGAAAATTACATTTAAGCATCATTCCAGGGAAAATCCAATATCAAAAACTAAACCATTCGAACTGAGGGGTACGGAATGAGCCAGGACCTTGATCACTGACAAAACTGCCACTCTGCAAAAAAGCCAGAATGCGAGGCTCGCGCAAGTTGTAAGGTTGATCAAATTTTCCAGAAATTGTCGCTTCGTTTCTGTTTCTCCCCCTGACACTTTATCAGTTGCCACACAAGAGGGAGCCCGATGGTGGCGGCAAGACAAGTCCTCTCATGTGGCAACTGATGAAGTGTGAGGGGGACAGACAGAAACGAAGCTGCGATTTCTGGAAAATTTGATCAACCATACCACTTCTGCTTTTCTCACATCACCAGAGCAGACTGGTTGATTTGGTATAAAATTTCATTGGTAAATTAAAATTTGATTTGGTATAAAAATGATTTGGTGTACTCGTAAAATTTGATCAACCATCCATTTTGGATGCAGAACTGCATCCAAAATTAGCAAATGAGAAGTGCATAATTTTTTGTCACATAAAGGTCCTTCTCTGTTGCCAATGTGGAGACCACATCCAAAATCACACCCGAATCTAAACAGAAACTTCAAATTACAGTTTTGAGATCAAATACTCACTTTCATTTCACCAAACATACTGGTTCGGGAATGTCGACAGCCAAATGAAACCCATAACCACTTTGATTTCGACGGTATGAAATGGCTATGCAGCCTTTGCAGGCAATGGAGCATCACACCACTCTTATTCCATTCGAGGATAAAACTTAGAATGTTTTGATGTTAAGAATCTACAGTCAAAATCACAAGTTCACAGCCAGGACAACATTTTTCATTGTAAGAGTCACAGTTTTGACAGTCAGAATCACAGTTTTGACAGACCCAATTGCAGTTTTCACACACGAATCAGAGTTTCGTGGTTAGAATAACATTTTCCACAGTAAGAATCACAGTCCGAATCATAGGTTCACGGTCAGAATGATATGCTTTTGGTCAGAATGATATGCTTTTGGTCAGAATGATATGCTTTAGTGTCAAGCAGACCCTGGAGTTATCTGTTTAATTTGCATTGACGATCCAAATGCTTGCTAATGAGAAATACTGTTTACAAGTGCCTATTGTCGCAACAGGGAATCTCACAACTGGTGTTATCGCCAAAAGGCGAAAGAAAATTTGGAACTGGTTTTATTTGCAACGGTGATGCTTGGAAATGGTTTCTTGTCAACTTGCATTGACACCAACAGATGTTCTCGCTGGAATGAGATTCCAATAATGTTTGGTCAATAATTGGGCCCAGATTTTGACAAACTCGCTGCAACGATTCCAGGTGTAATTTGTGTATAAAAATTCATTTCACGCCATTCCTAATACAGTAGGGTAAGATGGGGTAATTTGGTGCCGGGGTAATTTGGTGGTAGGCATTGTTTTTAGCTGTTATGCTTGAGGGAAGATTTAAAAAAAGCAAGATAGTCAGCCCTGTGAAGAGTTGAAGAATGTGTGAACAAAATTTAAAAAACTCATCACATTTGTAGCAGTTTCTAGGTCATCTTCATGAGGCAAAAAAAAATTACCCCTTCTGAAGTTACATTTTTGAGCAGAAAAACTTTGGCATGACCTTTCTTTAAAAAATCACAGCAATTAGTTCACCTTACCTTTTTAGCTAAACTTTTCGAAGATCAGCTCAAAATTGCATGTAGTTTGAATGCCAAAATAGTTTGCCAATGATGATTTTGTTAAATTCTGCCAGGAAGTGGGAAACTTGACAGCACCAAATTCCCCCATCTTTTGAGGTAATCTGGGGTAATTTGGTTGCATGCGTCTATGTAATCCTTTATTCCTTGCAATTGCATTTTGACTGCACATGTCATTTTGTCACTGACACTGGTTGTGAATGCAACCAGGAGAACTGGTTGCATTCACAACCAGTTCTCCTGGGCCAAGCCCCCCTGATATCCTGGAAACCGTAACGGTTGATATTTTGGCAGCCGTTGCTCCACCTGCTCCGGTCAGTTCCGATTTTTGGGTTTGGCCAAAGCCGACCTCCAGTTGGTAGAGGAAAGGTGGAGAAGATACCATGATAACATTTGTAACTTCCAACCCTACTGTTGAATAGACTACTGACAATTTGAACATTTATTCAGAGTGGTGCATTCCCAATTAACGGTGTGTGAAGTGAAAATGACACTCATCAATGTTGTAGTGAATCCCTAAAACTGTGTGCGTGTGCCTCATTCTTGACAATTTCTTGGAAAAAATGGACCAAACTGAGTGTTTTCTTCAACATCCCGTGAACCTTTCATGGAACAAGTCTTCTAGGAGTCCAAATGCAGCATACAAAGCACTGTAAGTTTTTAACATTTTTGCCTTACGCTTACATAGCTTTACATTGGAATGAGATATCTTGAATCTGTATAAAAATTTTGGCATTCTCAGGAACTGCCCTTGACACCAATTACCCCTCCAACATGATAATTTGGTGAGAAAGGAGAAAACACTATGTGCCACCAAATTACCCCGTGTGGGGTAATTTGGTGGATGCCGACCTGCAACGAGTTAATGCTTCATAGTTCAGAAGTGCAAGCATAACCATGGGGCCTTCTTGTCTGCCAAAAGAGACAAGTGGTTAGGACAACACTTGGGTAAATTGGGGCTCTGGTTCTAAAACCTCTGAAAGTTAAAACAGAAAAACTGAAACCTACCACCAAATTACCCCATCTTACCCTATAATAGATGTACGTTGGGGATGGAAATGCGAGCCAAAAATGACAAAAAGGCAGCGACAACTATGTATCGTTGAAAAATGGAAGCCCCCTCCCTGCGCCTTGGAAAATATCCTTTTGTTCGAACAAAACAACTCTCACCTCCAGGTTTTTTAATAATATATTTATATACCACCTCTTTAAATTACAATTTCTAAAAGACGGGAGGAAATAAAAGATATGTTAAACAGAAAATTTAACCGGTGTGGCTGGCGGGAGCAGCCTTGAAAAGCGTGGTCGACTGGTAGCGATCGATGGATGCGGCAGCCATGAGCGGCAAGTGACAGCAATTATCAATTGCCAGCAGATAGAAAGATCGAGAATCATCCATAGTGGCCAATGGAAACAGAGAAGAAATCGGTGAACCAATGGTAAGATGACAGTTGGATTGGAATACAAATGGCAACACAAACAAAACAAATGGGTCTCAACAAACGTGTCCAATGTTGTGCTTTCAAAAGAGCATGCTACAAATAAATAAAAATCTAATTCCAAAATCCAAGTGAGCAAAAACCAAACCGACAACTACAAAGAAAGAAAAAGTGGAAAAAAAATCAGCAGGGTAATGCGACCAGCGATGGCCGATGGGTCAGCCAATGAAGTGCTGCTGTGACGGGAGGAAGTACACTGGTGTCCAATGAGAGTGCACATCACCACAGGGAGATGATATTTATCAGGTTTACTTTATACCTTCAGCAGCAAAATCTGTCCCGACCGCCAGTTTACAAACCCTGCCGCGACTTTAGATGGCAGACCGGGGCCCCCACCGAGCATTGTTTTTTTCGAGAGGGGACAGGGTTAGGTCAGGTTCAGATAGCTTTAGGTAAGAAAAAAAAATTATTTTTCTCTCTTGCGAAAACAGGGCCCCAATCAAGCATTCTTGCACAAAACGCTCTTTGCCATCTAAAGTTGCGGCAGGGTTTGTAAAATCGCGTCCCGACTTCACTTTCTCTGGAGTTTGGGCAGGGGCAAAATTTATGCCGGAACAGAAAGTGAACCTCACATGGTATGGTTGGTTGTGTAAACTGCAACACTCCACGAACATTTATCAATATCCACCTCACCCACTCTGCGGCACAAAAGCCCCATTTTATGGGTGATTTTTATGCCAACTCGGAGACCATTACATTCAGTGCCGTTTTAGTGTTTGCAGAATGGGAGTGTGTTCTGTTCTTGGAGTCTGACCAGAATAACAAGCTGCCATCTCTTGGTGAACAGAAAAATCTCGATCATGCGATTGAAAACTTTAGTGATGGACCAGAAAATGGGCCTCAACAAGTATTGGCCACATGTTTACAACTTTTGGGTTTCAGTTACTACACTCAGCTTAATCATTCTCATTCCGAGCCATCCCCTCACCACAGCAACAGCACTGCTTCCAAATTGCAAGCTACAAAGAATGGATTTTGCCATCTTTCTGCGGGAAATGTGGAGCTGCACCGCGATGGAAATGAGATCTTTCCAGCAAACGGGTAAAACAAGTTTCGCTTGCTCTATGTACGCAAGGAATAAATGGTGTCACTTTAAAATCAGCAAGCTCGGAGACGTTTTCCAGGCTTTCTAGGCGGATATCAAGAAGTAGGTTGACAACATGCAACCACAGGCGAATCCAGCATTTTATTTGGGGGGGGGGCAGACCCATTGGCCGAACCTTGTTGCACACGTTGGGCCCACAATGAGAACAATGTCCCAGGGTTTGCACCTTACAAAGTAGCCAAACACTTTAAATTTAGGGGGAGCAAGCCCTCCTCTTGGATCGCCATTGCATGCAATTTGCACAAAAGTAAAAGACAGGGAGGGTAGGGGATTAGGTCAGGTTTGGTGTGCATTCATTGACAAAAAAGACTGGCAAAACCAGTGCTCAGTGTCCCGAAAAAGGGTGGGAACAGTTCCTCGGAAAATTTGCAGGGCACATCATCCTTAAACAAGGGCACTTTTCCCATCAAGTGCAGGGAACAAAAATAATTGTCGCTATTGTGCTTCTGAACAGCGGAAAGTGCTGTTCCACAGAGTTCTGAGCGGGAGTGCTTTTTTCATAGTTTTCCGGCTGTAGGAAAACTAAGGTTTGAGAGCATGCGGGAGCTGTGTTTCCACACCCTTATGGTGAGCAGAGAGCTCCCACATACTTTGATTACTGGGCAAAACATAGATCACGTTCTGTTTTAAACAAAGTCTTAAGTCTACGGATACTTTAGCATCGATTATACCTTCGATCGGCGATTCAGTCGCGATTATCGGGGCTTGAATTTTGAATTTGAATGGTGATCTTTTGCTTCGACCAATAAAAGTGGGTGCAGGAATTTAAATAAACCAAACAAAATGACATGAAGTGGCCAGGACGAGCAGATGTTGCTGTCAAGAGGGTGTCCATTTTCTGGAGCCACATGAAGGGTTAGCTAGAGCAGCGTTTCTCTTTCTTAAACTGTGCGCCGTGGCCCGCGGCGGGCGGATGCGCCCCATAAAAAATTGCACTGCACCACAAAACGAGAAAAATTAAGTGATATTTAGTTCTCATACGCTTTGTTAACTTTTGTGTTTTCTGCACCACCTGAGTGCAGAGATGCCAGATGTTCACCGTGGGTTCAAAAAGTTTCTGAACCACTCAGTTTGAGGTTACTCTTTTTGCGCTGCCACAGGCTGCACAGAAATGGCAGCCTTGTCTGCCGGAGACGGATTTTGCTCATCGCTCTGAGATCCGTGGACAGCTTAGATGGCAAAAATGCTCAGCAAACAAATGGCATCAGCACGTTTAAGATCTGTTCAGTTTTGACGTTTTGAGAAAAACATTTGCAAATGTTTCCGGCAGTTGAGCGAAAGACGAAACAATGCTAAACTCGTCTCAGCCATCCAATGTGCTAAACATCGAAGGACTTGAACATAATAAGAAGCTGGGCAACCTTCTCAGATGATTTTTGCTCTGAAAATGAGAAACAAAGCCTGGCTTTTTCACTGCATTTGGCTCACCCAAAGAGCATGAAGTTGAAACGGCAATTTTTTGAGATGATGCGGGAAAACAAGTGCTGTAAAAAGACTGCTGGAATGAGATAACAACAAACTGTTAAGAAATGGGAGCCAACTACTCAGCAAAGCTAAGGTAAAGGGATGCTTGGCGAGAAAGCGTTCCGAGGCACATTTCCAAGATGAAGGCCAGAGTTTCTCTCCTTCAAAAATGATGACGATTAACAAAATTCTCAACAATCAAGAAACTACGAGATACCTACAGCTGGAATTTCAAAGCACGGTTTAAAACAAGATCAACAAAATGTCGAATATGCTCATTGCTTGGCGATGAAATCGAAGACTTGATTTAAATTTGGATATAGGACAGACCGAGAATCGGAGGAGAGACTGGAACAAAATTATCTCCCGTCGTCGCATGCTCCATTTTGCTGGTAGGTATATAATTTTATTAAGTTACAAAAAAGTCGATTCATGAATTTTCAAAAAGTTCGTACTTTCATCCCCGTTCAAATTTCACCACTGATGAAACCATCCACTCCCCTAAAAAGAAAATTAAACAAACAAGCAATCCCTCCATGGCGGCGGTGGCAACGGCGGTTGGTGATCGATGGTGCCTACTCAGCGATTGGTGTTCTTTAGCTGGTTCGACAGCCAGTCGAGTCCTTCGTAGAGACCGTCGCCACTTGTAGCACATGTTGCCTGAATGTACCAGTTGCGGCTACGCAAGGAATGCAGGCCGAGCTTGTCGGTGATTTCAGCAGCGTTCATGGCGTTCGGCAGGTCCTGTACGATGAAAAATAATGAAAATAATAAGTGTACGATGAAAAATAAATCATATTTTTATTTCCATGAACGTTGTTCAGCGTAAATAACTGGTGGGAGGAAGAGAACAGGAGATGAACATTGGTTCGGAGTGCAGTGCTCTGAATTAGCTTCAAAGGTATGGCCAGAAATATCACTTGTGACACCTATGATTACCCAAAAACCGCACCATTCAGTAAATTCCTACCGGTAAATTCTTGACAATAAATTGGTACTTTCCAAGGCTACTAAAGACACTCCTTCAGTACCGAAAACAAAAACCCCTTCAGTACAGACCAACCTCCTACATTATTGAGGGTGGGAAACTAGGCTGGCATGACCTCGCAACGAGTCAAGGAAACCCATCCTTTCTTGGCTATCACAGCAGGCAGAGACACCTGACACTTGACACGTGGAAAACATGCTGCTCTACATTGAAATCTTCTATTTGCCAAACAAGATTGTGGCCAATTTGTTGCGATGCATGAAGTTGTTCGGCACCTGTTCTATGAGATTGGTTGCACGTAAAATGGGTGACTCTATCAAACACAGTTTTGGTCAGTGTCGGGAACTGATCAAGAGATCAAGAGAAGCTTGCAATTGGCTGCCCTGCCAATTGCAAGCTTCGCTATTCAGGAACTATATATCAGAGGTTATTTTCAAGTTATGCTTACGGCGGAGAGATCATGACGGGGGTAACGCTAACTCCGAGCTGCGAGGTAAATTTTTGCCATCTGCTCCAATGTAAAAAATTTACCTCGCAGCTTGGAGTTAGCGTTACCCCCATCATGATCTCTCCTCTGTTAGAGTTTTGAGGTACCTACCTACCTAGCATCCCAACGATATCAACCATCTAAGGAGTTCCCTACAGTTTCTGAAAGGTGCTTCCCAAGAGTCATCTATTTTTCTGGCAAAAATATATGAAAGTAAGTCATGAAAGTAAGTCAGTGAATGAGCTCTGATTCTGACAGTGTGTGAGAAACACCAGTTGAGTTCACATACAGACACACTTCACTGCTGGATAAAAACAAATTCAAAAGTGAAATAAGCAAGAGTACAATGAAGAATATTTGTAGCAAAATAACGTTAAATGGCCAGCTTGAGCACATCTGATATGAGTACCTACTTTTCCCGCAAACACACAGCGAGGGACTTGTACGAGGAAGGTCAAGTTCCAATTGCACTTGCAAAAAATTAAATGCCACACACTTGTTTTTTGGCAGTTTTACTCATGATGATTGTACTCCTCTACAAATTTACCTTTCTCCATTGGTGGAAGGGCTACAGGAGTCCTTCATGCAATGCTTCCTGTTAAACCCAGAAAACAATTTGCACTGCTTTTTCAGTCCCTGAATCACTTGAAACTTCCTTCCATGGAGTTGCCACTTCAGGGAAGGAAGAGGGTATATTCCAAAGGTCCCAAGTGTAGAAATAGTGGGATGCTGCAGAATTACAAAAATTGCAGTCATTCGCAGTCTGAACAGTCTCTTGGTGGTGCTTCCCTGAGCATTGTTTTGCAGAATTGGCATTTTTTCTGACCGTGGAACTGCCGCGGAAAATTACCACAGAAAAAGCACCCATTTTGAAATGCAAATTGCTTTGGATGATAAGGCTAAAACACAACAAGCACAAAATGCAATGTTTGAATGAAATCACAAAAGATGAACAAGGCAAGTGCAAGCAGAACTTGACCAGCCCTCGTACTTGGTTATCTGCATCCGTGGTGATGAAACAGCTTTCAAAATTTAATTTTCTGGTTGGAATGTTGAACTTTTTTTCTCTTTCAAGTTTGTTCTCCCGAGCCTGTGGAACACGTTTTTTTTTTCGAAACGAGCATAATGGCTTTTAGGTATGTTTTCAGACGGTTAAAACTTGGGCAAAATGCTTCAAGATTGATAATGATCTCATTGGGATTTATTTATGGCAATGGACATCAATTATTGTTGCCCCAATCCGCAGAGTGTTGCAGAATGGATGCACCACTTGATGGCTGGACGAGAGAGCATGAAGGATGCCCAGGACTGGGTCCGCATTCCGCAAAAACAGGTCATGAACATGCAGACAAGATGCTGTTGTTCGGGAGTAAATAAAAAAACCATCCAAGCAGTTTCAGCATTCAATGCACCGGCACCAAGAACGGGAAACATTATTGACAAAATAACACAAATAGGCCGCTAACCGTTTGTAAATGCAGAAAAATGCAACGTTTCGCCCCCGCGAATGTGGGGCATTTTCAAGCACACTTTTCCAGGCCCACACGCAAGCAACCGATCTGGCACATCAGTGGCCAGCAATCTGTTTATCTTGTGCTGGAAAAAGCTCCACGTTCGCGGGGGTGAAGTGTCGCATTTTTCAACATTTGTGAATGGTATTTGTGTTATTTTGTCAATGATGTGGCAGCATTGTGGAGATTGATCTGTGGTATGGCACCTCTTGAAGAATCCATGTTTCTGTGGTGCTCGTCGAAGTTCCTGCCTGAAATCCAAAAATAGGCCTAATGCCCGAAATTAGGCACCAACTGCACTCTGCTGCTGAATGACAAAGTGGAACCCCACAAAACAGCTCTCGCAAGGCAGCAATTTCTCACTGAGGACAAAATCACAAAATTGGCTCACCCACTCCACAGTACTGATCTGGCTCAGTGTGATTTTCGGAGGGAAGCCTTACATCAAGGTCTATCAAAATCCATGCAATGTAATGCCTCAATCAGAGTAACGTCAAGCCTTTGAATCATGGCAAGCAAGGCTGCTACGGTGCATAGAAGGAAATGGCACTTCTTCAGTTGGTTTGGAGGCAGGATGAGGGCAAATGATTCATCTTGCACAAAACCCAAGTCTGGCAGATGCAGGAAGTGATAGGTAAACCTGGCCAATCCAAGGTCTGATTCTCTGCAGGGAACAGAAAACAAAGCAGGGTTCATAATCCCAGTCTCCAAACTTGGGCCTACATCTAGGAAGTAGGTAGGTACCTACCTGTTTGTTGGCAAATATAAGCAAGACAGCATCTCTGAGCTCATCCTCCTCCAACATCCTCCTTAGTTCATCCCTTGCTTCAACAATTCTTTCACGATCATTGCTGTCTACAACAAATATGAGACCCTGAAAGAAAATGTGTAATGAATATTCAACTGTTGTGGCTAAGATTTCAAAGGCTTGGTTCAATTTTTCTTGCAAGTGGAACCTTGAATTTAGAAGAATAAACGATGTCCGCTGGCAGTGCCCACTTTTGGTTGGCAAAACCGTTTTTGACAGGCAGATGAAAGCTACAAACAGAAAATGTGAGTGTTGTCAGTTAATGGTGGTGCGATTTCAACATGCGTTGATTGACAGCACAAAAAACCCAAGTGCAAAACCATTTTTCTGG
This sequence comes from Sinentomon sp. SZTP_YWyxl, assembly GCA_030068105.1. Classification (NCBI taxonomy): domain Eukaryota; kingdom Metazoa; phylum Arthropoda; class Protura; order Sinentomata; family Sinentomidae; genus Sinentomon; species Sinentomon sp. SZTP_YWyxl. Next base: position 6,877 of record JASGXE010015770.1, on the reverse strand, counting down.
TGTTGAGTGTTTGCAGCTAGGTGGTACCTACCTGCCAGCAGAAAGTTTGATACCAAATGCATTAATCTGCATTAAAAAATCCCAAAGAGCCACAAAATACCAATGTGTCACACTTTGTTATCAAAGGCTAAATATCTTGACAGTATGAAACCACACTTGCTCACAAGGAAACATATTTCATCAAAAAACCAGAATGGGCATCTCATAATATCCATCATGTTGGGAGAGTGCTTTTGTGAGAGAGTTAGGTACGTGAGAGAGCTACGTGCTTTTGTGGGAGAGTGCACACATTGGGAGAGTGCTTAAGAGACTTGCTTTTGCTAAAAAGGGCAAAAGCAAGAAGGTGTGAAGCAAAAGAAAATGGCTCCTGAGAGCTAAACAATAATTATTCATGTCGGCCTAGCCTACTTATGGCAAGTACATTTAATCAAACCTGTGTGTTCTGAAAGTAATGCCTCCAAAGTGGTCTAATTTTATCTTGACCACCGACATCCCAAACTGTGAAGCTGATGTTCTTGTATTCGACCGTTTCAACATTAAAGCCTGAGGAGGAAAATAAGAGTAAATAAAAATGGTAATAAAGTTGTCAGTTAAGAATCGATGCAGGCATGACTTGAACCCTCTCGCAATTTCAAACGGTGTGACCTTGGGAACCCGGCAAAAATCCAAATGAACTGGACTCTTCCCAAGATTTCTGCATATTTTTGCCCCCGTTTTTTTTTTCAAGAGCACCCACCTACGACATCACCCGTGTTGCCTGATGAACGACTCCGGGATGGAACTAGTCAGATTCTTTACCAGTGGGATAAGGGACCATTTTCAGTGGTCAGTTAGGAAAAGGAAAACAGCCCATGACGTCTGAAAACAATCAGACAACCAGGTGAAAATACCACACACCTTGTGCGAGTCAGATTGGATTCATGAACCTTAAGAGGTTGGGCTAAAAACCTAAACCGGGGTGTCACATGAAAAATGGGTACCAACATGTCTTCCAACACCTACATGCATTTTACAAATGGATCTTTTTGGAACAAAGGCCTATTCAAATGTGTTGTGCGCAGGTGAAAAGGAGCAGAGTTTCCTTTTTGCAGGTTTATCCGGCATGTTTGCTTTTTTTTTTGTATCATTCGCAGAATAATTTTATTGACCTCTGGAAGGCCGTACCCAGGATCAAGAACAGAGGTACCAACTAACTGCTGGTGCAAATTTGTGGCCAATAAAGCGGGGTTTGGGTGCAGGTGAAAGGTAAAAAGTTCAGCTTTTGCAAGGTTGTATGGCATGTTTGTTTAGTCAGCTTTTGTCAGGCCAAACCATAGATCCTACAACTATAATAGCAGGTGCAAAGAGGGCACTTGCTGAAATTGACAAATGACAGGAATGCCAGCAAATATCAAGCTAGGGCACTGAAACTTCCGATGTAGCGGATCATGAAATGTGTCAAGAGAAGAAACACAAAACAGCAATGGAATGGAATGGAACCACCCTCAAAACTCAAATGCCAATATTCTGATTTTGCTAGATCTCGCGGAATACGAGCAGGTACCTACCTATTTTTGATTTTTTTCTTCAATTTTTTAAACCTGCCGTTTATGCAGTCGAAGCGCAATAAACAATAGCGACCAAAACCTGTGTCCATGGGCCACCAGTGTGGGATCTGGTAAGTGATGTTGCACATGGGATTCCAAGGGGCAGAGCAGAGCAGGTGGCAGGGTTGAGGGTACACAAATAAAAGCTGGAGCATTTTCAACAATTCTTAAGATATTTTCCGTGATTGCAGGCATAAATGAGGTGCATTCCAAGAGTTATCGGAATGTGGCAAATTCGGACCAAGGCTTTGGTAGAATTCTTTTTTTTTTTTTCTTTAGGGGCTGAATTTTAATTTCAAACTGCCCCATTTTTTGCAATTTTTGTTTTTGATGTCATTTTTAAGATATTTTCAGTTTGCGGACACAATCCAAAAATATTCGTTCACATTGTTCATAATTATTGGTACTTTTCCCGCAGTATCCACGCAAAATTCCCTTGTGGACCTCTGCCTTTTTCAGTTATGACAAAATTCCCTGACCTATCCATGCCAGTGTGGCTGCCACTGAGCCACCCCACGAATGTTCCATGCGAAATCCTGACAGTTCCTACATATCAGACAGGACACTTAAGATACCTATTGCATAGCAGGTAGGTTTGTCATGCCATTTCAAACAGGCCTTTGAAGCATTCCCACAAGGGGGGGTAGGGGGTTGCCCCCCCTGGCCGAAGGCCAGCCACTCCCCTCTGGCCAAAGGGCAGGGCACACCCCTGGTTGGAGCCTGGGGACCCTTGCTGGGTTCCCTTTGGCCAAACCAAAGGCTAGAGGGGACCTTCCAAGAAAAACCACCTCCATGATCAATTTCAGGAGCATTCCCATACGGGGGCAGGGATGGGCATAGGGGGGCCGGGGGTAGGGGGGTACCCCCCCTGGCCTTCGGCCGAGGTTACCCCCCAGCCTTTACCCACCCCAGCCTTGGCCTTCGGCCAAGGGTACCATCGGAAAAAGGTGGGAAAAGAGTCCTGGTGTGTGCCCTGCACACACCAGGACTCTTTTCACACCTTTTTGTCCTGTGAAGGAACCAATTGTTTCTTTTATACTTTCTGTTTTGATTCCCCTGCCAGAAAAAGGCTTGGGGGGTAACCTCGGCGTTTGGCTTTTTCCACAGCCTTTTTCCAGAAAACCACAGCCTTTTTCCAAGGGTACCTACCCTTGGCCATAGCCCTCGTGTGTCCTGCACACACCAGGAAGGACTTCAATTGCAACATTCCGTTTCTAACCTCGACCTTCGGCTGATGTTACCCCCTCCCTAGCCTTTTTCCGAGGGGACCCTTGGCCGAAGTCCCGATGTCCTGGTGTGTGACCTGCACACCCCAGGACTTCAATAGCAACATTCTGTTTCTTTTGTAGGTACTTTCTGTTTTGATTTACAGAAAATGGTAAAATGAAAAAAAAAAACTCATCCAGAAAGTCGTGTCTGACAGTTATTTCCTTGCTCCATCTATTGCGACTGCAAACCCTCCAGGATAAGAAAAAAAGGACATGAAATGTCGTAAAATGGCATCTGAGGACCCCTAATTTTTCAAAAAAGCTTCAGCTTTTGGGGGACCCTGTCCCCCAAACCCCCTGCCGGGGGCGCTGCCCCCTGGACCCAAACTGGGGGGCGGCTTGCCGCCCCCCAGACCCCCTGCATTTTCGGGCCCCCCCCCCCCCCCCCGTCGTAGACCTCTTCACCCCCCTCTAAGGTACCCTACCTTGCCCATCCCTCGGGGGGGGGGGGTTGGGGGAGTCCCCCTGGCTATACCCGCAGGCAGTCGCAGCCTATTTTCCTTTCTCTCTTTTTCTCTTAAAGGGACCAGCCTACCAGCCAGTATGCAATCATGTTTTGTTTTACTCATTGACTGCTTTGTTTTCTATGGTTTTTCCAATCATTCTGCCACTGGAAAACTGCATCAGGAAATTGTAATTTTAACAAGAATCTTACAACAAATTCATTCTCAGTTTTTTAGAGCCAAAGGGTGACCACCATTCTGGAAAATCTGGAATTGTCGGGAAATTTTTTCTTTCTGGAAAAGTCAGGGAATTTCCACAAGAATGGGAAAAGTCAGGGTATTTCCTGATTGAACAAGAACTCAAAAAGACAAGAAAGTGACTGTGACCATCTCCGGCATCATTTTGGCCTCAATGACACAAATTCAGCACCGAAAATGAAGCCTAAATTTCAAAATTTCTTCAGCTTCTGGGGGTTCAGCCCCCAGACCCCCGCCAGGGGCTCTGCCCCTTGGAACCCCTCTGGGCTCCTCCCCAGTCCCCGATTTCTGGCGGCTCCGCCCCCAGACCCCCATCCGTGAAATGTCTCATCCCCCCAAAGACCCGTACCTTTAGGAATGTCTGCTATGCTTGTGATGTCGGGAGAGAAACGAACGTAGGCCTGCTGTAGAAAAAAGCAGTTAAACTAGGCCAAATCAATAAAAACCGAGGGAAGGGCATCAAAAAGGACTTCCAAGTCCAAAAACACCAATAAAATTTTTAATGGATGCAAACAAAGCCATTGTTGACTGTGACACAACCCTGGGGGTTGTACGGGTCTGGGGTGGGTCTGAAGCAGTTTTCAACAACACCACAGAGGATTCAAAATGGCAATGCAACAATGCTATAACTCACCTATTGTTGGAATTGTAGTGACAATCTCTCCTAATTTCAGTTTGTATAAAATGGTGGTTTTACCAGCAGCATCCAATCCAACCATAAGAATTCTCATTTCCTTTTTCCCGAACAAGCCTTTGAAAAGGCTCGCAAACATATTTCCCATGGTGGCAGATAAATATATTACAAGTTCCTAGCAACTAACAAGAACTTCGGAACCTGGAAATTTACACAGGAAATAAAGAGTAAACATTTTTAAAATTAGGTACCTACCACAGCTTCTTATTCCGAATACCTACACATAAGCCTTGAGAGTGGAGACAGAATAAAAGACCAGAAGAAAGTGTCGTGCGAAATTACCTGCCAATTTTTGCACGTCTGTGCACTGTCCGCGTATATATGCAAGTGCAAGAAAGAGGACATGGCTTCAAAATGCCCCCTCAAATTTATTCCATTGGTTTGGAATGAGAACTCAGCAACAAATACGTGGGCTGTTTGATAAAGACTGAGACTGATGCTCCCTGAGCTACCCCGCTGGGAGTGGAGTGACCAGGTTTGAGGGCTTTGAAGTTCCACATGATTGTGTTGTTTTAGCCGGTCAAGCCCGGAATTACAAATTCTGGTTTTAAAATGCTTTTCCGCACTTTTCGGAAACACGGAGTGTCACCCCCGACGGAATTAATAATTTACACAGATTTTCGAAAAACGGAAAAATCGGAAATGCATGCATTTCCCGCCCAACCAAGCCAGATTTCTGCTCTGTGTCATTAAAATCGACTATAATTTAATGTTTTCAAAAAAAAAAAAAAAAAACACGCACAAAAAAAATGGCCAAGATACCCACAAAACGCTTCAAACTGCATCATAATTGAGCAAAAACGGGAAAAAACAGGTAATTTCAATGCGACGCCATTTCTAAACGGTTGCAGCAAATCACGTGAAACAAGCGTCTGCGAGATCGCGCTGCTGTCGGCTTCCAGAAAATTCGAATTTCGGCGGGCGACTGATGTTGCGTCATTGTGAAAAAAGGCGCCTTCGACAAGGGACAAAAGAACGAAAAGCGGGAAATTTGAAAAGTGCGCTGAATGAAAACGGTTGGCGTTGGACCGATTTTGGTGGAATAAACGTCTGCTAGATCGCTGTTTTTTCCTCTTTCCGGCTGTGAATATTATTGAGTGGTGCTGACATTACGTAATTAAATTCAAATCCTTTAAAATGGAATAGGTACCCATGCGGACGTTCATTTACGTCGTTCGTACAATGACATTCATGTTGGTCTTGAAGTTTATCTACGTCGCTCGTCCGCCCAGTTTTTTTTAGCGGACGTAACTCTACGTCATTCGGGCTTGACCGGTTAGGCATTTGTAGTTTACTTGTTGGCATTTTCTCTCCTTTTGCGGGTTCTTTGTAAATGTGGGTTTGATTTTCGCCTCCAGAAATAGAACATGAATTTTTTACGAAGAACAAAAGAACTGTCTTTATGCTTTTGTATCTCCTGGACAAAACCTCCAGTAAGGCATGCCAATTGCTGTGGCAAGCCTAGTGATGGTATATGCACTTCCTTTGCAGGCACCTTATCGTTGACAAATAGTTTTTGGAAGACTGAGCAGCGGTGGTAAAGCAGGGTGGTTCAGGAGCACCAAAAGTGGCCACGCCAGAGGTTTCTGTGAACACAGATACCACCATTGTTAGTGCAGATCGGCGAACAACAACACGAATAACAATGCCCAGCACCTCAACATCAGTGTGCATTTGAGACATGAGATTTTGATCAGCCCCATGACACATGTCTGCCCACGTTGGATTCCCATTTTGCATACCACCCCGCTTAATGCACCCTTACATGCCAACTTCTTCGCCGAGTTTTGAACATGGAAAGGAATTGAATGCTTGCTCCACCCACGGTACGGCCCTGACTTGATGCCCTGCGACTATTTCTGTCCCTGGCATGAAAAAAGACACGGTAATGCAACAATTTTCGATCACTGAGGCTGTAAACATGGCCATGGAGGCGATTCTGAAGACACTGACCAAAGGCAACATGTAACATGTCAGCAAAGCATGGTGCAAGAGTTGGGTCAAGTGCAACCAAACGAGAGGATCCTATTTTGTAAAAACCACAACACACACGAACCAGAAGGAGAAGATAGCGACAAAGCAAGGGCAGTCTCAGTCTTTATCAAACAGCCTACGTACCTACCAGTGTGACAAAAAGTCCCACGAAATCGAAATTCCTGGATTAATTCGACTTGTCTTTTTGGAAAGTGAAAACAGCTAAGTGAAAGAAATTTTGACTTTTTGAATTTTGTGAAAACTTTTTTGAAAATCGCACCCACAAATTTCCCCGATTTTCCAGGCAGGTATTCATACAGATTCTGCTCGTATTTTTGGCTGTAACTTGTCTGTGGAAGGTTCTGCCATTCACGGCGACGTGGAAGGTTCTTCACAAATCCTGTTGTTTTGAACTTGGCGACCAGTTTTCGCACACACCTGTGTGTGATGGTCTTTGGCCAATCCGGATGCCTTTTGTAAAACAAGGCATGTACGAGTACCTACACATTCGCAGCAAGCTGTTTTCGACCGCTTTGTACAAGAAAATTAACTCAAATCGCTCCTACAGAGTGATGCAAGCTTTCAAACCTTCCACGAGCAGCAAAATGAAAGCAAATGTGAGTCTGTTTTACTGGCCACAATCTCCCTTATTTG